>VZTX01021012.1:0-28678 GCA_013400915.1 Pardalotus punctatus | reverse complement strand
TGGACGCGGGTGGGGTGCGCGGCGGAGGGACACGCGTAGGCCGAGCGGGCGGGGGTCCTGGGCACGCGTGAGCAGCGGGGATGGGGGTCCTGGACACGCGTGGGCTGTTCCTGAAGGGACGCGGGGTCCCTGGATGCGCTCGGTGAGTGTGCAAGGCAGCTGCGGTTCCGTGCAGTGGGGGTTGGGGTCCCGCACACGCGTGGGGTGCGCGTGGTGGGGCTGGGGGCTGCGTGTGGGTCAAAGTCACGCGTGGGTTGTCCCGCACACGAGCGGGCTGCAGGCGCAGCGGTGCTCGGGGGTTCTGGGGACGCGGGGGCTGTGGGTGCGTGGAGGGGCTGCGGGACCGCGGCTGCGAGCCCCGCGTGGGCTGCGTGACGAGTGGGGCTGGGGGCTCAGCCTCCCCCAGCACCCTGCTCTACTCTGCAGCACCCAGACAGCGTGAGAGGGGTCCCTTTCCTCCCACCCGGCGCCCTGAGCCGCTTGCCCCCGGCTCGCAGCCACCTCCAGCCTGTAAATCATTTGCTTTTACGATCCCTCCTCTGGCCCATTATCACACGAACTTTATATGTTTGGGGCTGGTGGTGGCCATAAAGCTTGCCCGGGTTCCGGGGCTGGCATGCCTGCCTGGCAGGCAGGGTGTGAGGAGCAGGACGAGGCTGGGGGACGCTGCCCCCGGGCCCCTCAACCATGCAGGTGGGCAGGGAGGGATGCTCAGCCCAGGGGGGTGCAATAGGGACTGGTGGCAGCCCTCGAATCGGGATGGAGCAGGGAGGGCTGGGAGTGAGTGGGGGGCACTGGGCTATCCTGGTTTGGGGGAGGAGGAAGAAGCGGGGTCCCAGCTCTGGTCATTCAGTCCTTCTGGAGAACCCACAGATCCTCTGTTCAGCTTCCCTTGGTTCCATTTGCCTCTCCCCAGCCAGCGAATCCCGGTCCCTGTGTGATCCCTGCACCTGGGAATCACAGGTCTGAGGGCATTCGGGCCCTGATCCCGCGCTGGGGCTGCTCCCAGGATCTGTCTTTCCCAAGATGCTGTGTCTGAGCCCTAACCCCAGGTCCGGAGTGTCCGGTACGGCCGATGGGCAGCTCCTCTCTGTCCGTGTCCCCGGGGCTCGGTCCTTCCTCATGGTGTCTCTCCCGCCTCAGCCCAGCTCAGGGGTCTCCTTGTGCCTCCTGAGCTCCAGGTGTTCAGAGGATTTGGGGTACCCGTACTTTGGCTGCCCTTTATCTCCCAGCTCCCCTGGCTCCATGGCAGCAGGACCCTCTGCGGGGTCTCTCTCTTTGGGGCTCCCCATGGTTCAAGCCCCCCCAGGACCCTCACGGGGGTCTCACTGAATGCCCAAGGTACTGGGATAGAGACCCAGGTGTGAGCAGCTTCTCCTGGGGTGGAACGAGCATCGTCCCCTGAATGATCCCATCCCGATGGGATCTGGGTCATGAGGGAGGTGGGAAAGCTGAGAGAGGTCATCCCTCTTCAGGGGTCCAGGAGGCTTTGGGTCCCCAGCTTGTGCTTTAGTAAGACCCTCGCAGGTGAGGAGCTCAGTGGCAGCAGGTGACAGCCATGAGAGCTTTGCCTCTGGCCTGTTCCCACCCCAGCAGGGTGCTCACAAACCTTCCCCGGGTCAGCCGTGCCCTCCTAATTCACCTTGGTACTGCTGTGAAAGACATGGGTGCCCAAATCACTTGTGGGTGTCCCGGGTGAGTGACTCCTCGCTGTCCGCATCTCCCTGCTTGGGGAATCACGTGGAGGGAGGAAAACCCCAAATGTGAGCGGATCAGTTGCCTTTTCTTTCAGGGGAGGGGGATGGGAGAGACGAGATCTTGCTTGAACAGTCAAAGTAAGTTGCCTTTGCTTTTCCCTGCTCCTCAAGGTCAGCCTAGCTAATGAAAATCAATCTTCCCTCTGCCTCTCTCTGCTGCATGAGCAGATTCTACCTGTGGCCCCTTCACCTACTTGAAAGCGGCGGCTGCCCCGTCCTGCTGAGCGTGGGCAACGCCGGAGGGAGCTTCCTCCTGGAACAGCGTCTTCCTGCGGGCCCGGGTACCGCGACAATATCCGTGTCACTGAGGGATCACTGCTGTGATCTGCCCGTGGAGAACGGCTTGGTCCCGGGGAAGCTGGCTGTGCACGGGAAGCACGGATCCCATATGGAAACCTGGGCTGGAAGTGCTGTGGGGGAAGCTCGTGGCTGGGCTCCGGTGTGCCACGAGTGGTGTCCATCCTCTGGGCACTCCTGGGCAGCTCTGTGTGCAGGTGGCCAGAGTGGGAGGTTTGTGTGTCCCTCGTTCGCCACGCCGGGAGCTGTCCCGTGGCTCCCTGGTCCCTCTGCTCTCCCAGCGCCACCAAGGGCTCTCCCTGATGAGGGCTGGCAGATGAGGGTTTGGAGATGGAGCTGATGCCATGGGGTCAAACCTGCCAGGAAGAGGAGTGGTGGGACATGGAGTCCTCCCTGCCCCATCCCACGGCCCCCAGTGACGCTGGCATTCCTGGACATGGCAGGCTCTGCTGCCAGCACTGCCGCTCGGGAAGTGTCATTTCCTGAAAACAACAGCAAAGGGCACGGCAGGGTGGTGTGAGGGACATGATGGGGTTTGCCTGTGCCAAGGCTGCCTTCCCTCATGTCTGTGCCGGGTTTGAAGGGAAACCTGCCCTTCCCGGCGCTCCTGACGCGGGTAAATTGGCTCCTGGGCTGTGGATGGGGCAACAGGATGCTGCAGTCCACCAGGACTTGGAGTCTGTGGGATAGCCTGGTCCTTGGCCAAGCGTGGGGCTCATTAGTTGCAATTTCATCCCTGGAAGTGTTAAAAAATCCTGCGGATGTGGCACTTGAGGACATGGTTTAGTGGTGAACGCGGTGGTGGTGCTGGGTTGATGGTTGGAGTTACTGATCTTAGAGGGCTTTTTCAACCTCAAAGATTCCACGATTCTAATTTGTTACTGCTGCTGCCTAAAGTGAACTGTGCTCCGATTCCCCATCCCAGTGCTCCCAGTGTGTGCAGGGAACGGCAGCAGGAGGCAGCTCAGGGTGAGCTGGGAACCCCCAGAGCAGAATGAGGCCCCTGCTCTGAGGGAGACGCTGCTCCCAGCTCTTCATGCCTCTGGATAAGTCACTGCTCCCTATTTCCCCTCCTCTGGAGAGGGCCAGCCTGTGTCCCTGGGGAAGGAGAAGGAGGTGCTGGTGAGGGGTGGGAAATTCTCTGGAAGGACACGAGAGGCTCAAAAGCATGGGGAGAGGCTGTGCCTGCTGGGGTCGAAGGGCAGATCCAACAGCCCTTCCTTCGGGATGTGTCCAGCCTAAGTATTGCCAGGCACAGAAATACTCTGGGGCTGATTGTGGGAAATCTTTTTATTTGGAATTCTCCAGCCAGCCTGCATGTCCTGCTTTGGTCCAGTGGAAGGTGTCCGTGCCCCTGGCAGGGGCCTGCAATTAGATGAGCTTTAAGGTCCCTTGCATCCCAAACCAGTCTGTGATTCAATGATTTGGATGGATGGATGGATGGATCATGTGACAGGAATATTTTCTTTCTTCCTGCCCCATTCTTCAGGATTTTTAGATGTGCCCTGATGCCGCAGGGTCTCCCGGCTCCTGGAAATGCAGCTCTCTTCCAGCGTGGCTGAACTCAGCTGTGACGAGACCATGGACCCACCCGCCGAGGACTTCCAGCAGGTCCTGTCCATCGACCAAATCCGCTCCATCCGTGCCAGCAACAACTACGTGGAGAGACCGGCGGTGTGCTTCCAGCAAGCCCGCTCCAACCCCTCGCTGTCCCAGCCCCCGCACAAGCAGGAGTGGTCCCAGGACCGCCTGGCATCTTCCACCTTCCAGGACCTGCACCGCAGCCACAGCCAACAGCACCAGATGCCACCTTTGCAGCCGCACCTGAGCCACTCCAGCACGGCCAGCTCGGTGTCGCAGAGCACCACGGCCTCCGACCAGCGCCTGCTGAGCAGCCTGACGCCGTCGCACTCCGGGCACTCGCTGGTCCGGACGCAGCCCCGCGGCGGCGAGCTGAAGGCGGAGGAGTCGCCGCTGAAGGGGGGCGCGGAGAAGCCCCCGGCGCACGGGCACCTGCTGCTGTGCGAGGCGTGCGGGCGCTGCAAGTGCGCGCGGTGCACGGCAGCCCGCAGCCTGCCCTCCTGCTGGCTCTGCAACCAGCGCTGCCTCTGCTCCGCCGAGAGCCTCCTCGACTACGGGACATGCCTCTGCTGCGTCAAGGGGCTCTTCTACCACTGCTCCACCGACGACGAGGACACCTGCGCCGACGACCCCTGCTCCTGCGGGCCGGGCTCCTGCTGCGCCCGCTGGGCTGCCATGAGCTTCCTCTCCCTCCTCATGCCCTGCCTCTGCTGCTACTTTCCCACCCTGGGGTGCCTCAAACTTTGCCAGCGGGGTTATGACGGCCTGAAACGCCCCGGCTGCCGCTGCCAGAGCCACACCAACACGGTCTGCAGAAAGATCTCCTCCTCCAGCAGCACGCCCTTCCCCAAAACGCTGGACAAGCCGGTATGACCCTCCCGAGGAGGAGAAGCGGGCTTTGCTCTTCCTCCCCCTCCTCCTCCTCCTCTTCTCTCTCCATCCCCCTCCTCCCTCGGCTCCCTCCGCTCTGCAGTGCTCTCCCTTACCCACCATCACCTTGCGGGATCCAGACGGGTGGCTCGGCGGTCCCTCAGGCTTGGGGACACCCTGGCTGGGTGGCCGGTTGAGCCGGCGCTGAGCCGGGGGGTAACAGTGGATTTGCACATGCAGGAGAGGGGCGGGAGAGGCAGAGCGAGCTGAGAATCCCACAGGGAAGGGTGACTCACAGGGTCCTTGGGACTCTGCCCCACGGGACGGGTGACCTGAGGTGTCTCAGGACTCTGCTCCCAGCAGGTTTAGGAGCTGCCCCACAGTGTGGTCCTTACCCATAGCAGGAGGAGACAGGTCAATGCATTCCTGTGCAAGAGCCCCCCGGGAGCCAGACCTCCTCCTGTCACTCTTTCTCCCTGTCCAGCACTTTCTGTGGGTGGCCTTTCTCCTCTCAGGTGACCATAGGTCCCTTTCCCCAAGGGGCTGGGGTGCCGAGGGGTCTCACCAGTGGCAGTGGCTTCCCTCCAGGCTTGGAAGCCGCTGGGAGAAGCGAATGAGCTCCAAAATGAGGTGGCACCGTGTTTTTCTGTCTCAAAGAGGAAGAGAAGGTGTGGGAAGCTTTAGAAACCTTCTGGCAGGGGAAGGAGCTATCAGAGGCAGCCCAGCCCACTCGCTCCTGCCCGACTGCAGCAAGGGAAAGGTCCCCTCTGGGATTTGGCTGAGAACAAGGAGCTGCTTGGAAATTGCCATTCATTTCTCCAGGCCTTGGAGGGCTGCCTGAGGTGGGAGCTGCCGCCTGGCTCAGTCCCACCACCCAGCAGATGCCACAGGCACCAGTTCCGTGCTTGAACCCCGATCTGGTACCTTCCACCAGCACTGAATTCACTTTAAAAATGTATGGCAAAGCCAACTGTGAGCAGCCACCGCTCCAGGACTCCCCAACGGAGGCTTCTGTCACCCTGCTTTGGGCTGGAGGACATGGAGAGCAGGAGGGGATGTCGAATTTGGGGACCCCAACCTTCCCTCCCTGCAAAGTTTCCTTTGAGCCCTCGCCTCGCTGAGGGGGTTCTGCCACCCGTGGACAACTGGGAATGGGGCTGGAGCAAGCCCCGGGGCTGGGCCATCTGCAGAGCAGATGGACACTGGAATCCGGGTCAGGGCTCCGTGTTTCCTTGCTGGAATCATAATAAGCCCAACTGGCTGCTGTGGCTGGAGGACTCCTGGTGGTCCTGAATTCAGCCCCGTGTCCATGTGGTGCCAGCTCCTGGTTGTGACCCCGCTGGTGTTGTTTGGGGGAATTTGGAGCCGGGATGGTGTCCTGGAGAGCGCAGAGAGAAGGGAACGGTTCCCCTGGAGAAATATATGCAACACATCCTTGGCTTCTCCCAGACCCAGCTCCCAGGGCTCGTCCGTCGCCTCCTCCCAGCCACCTCTTTCTGTAGAGTTCTGTGGATCTATTTTTGTATATATAAATATAACGTTAGGATGGGTAGGTCTATTACTAATAATATTCATGATACTGCTGTGAACGGTGCCAGGTACAAGGTTTGGCTTCCTGGTGCACTTGCACATGCTGGAAAAGATGATTTCCCGGTCAGTTTATTGCTAATCCCAGACCCTTGGTTCCTAGGCCATCGGGAGAGGGCGGAAGGGGAGTGTACAGATTGTCTGGGGGGTCTGCTCTGCAGGGACGGTGGGATTCAGTGCTGGCTGTGAGGTGAGGCAGAGGTGGAATCTCACTGTGGGATTCCTCTTTCCATCCATTGGCTTTCTAAAAATCGTGGTGGATCCAAGCTCCCTCTGTTGCGGGGAAAAGTGGTTCCAGGGAGTGATTCATCCCCCTTGGAAGCATTATTCATTAAATCCTGTGCTGGCAGTGCCTGGCTCCCTTGACTCAAACGGCACCCAAACATTGAACTCGAGGTTCCCTGGGGAAGGGGGGATGAATCCCATCCCTGGTGGGAAGTTTGTGGTGGAGAATGTTATGGACATAAGTGAAATCCTCTCCCTGATTTCACCCAGAGCCTGAGGGGGGATGTGGAAAGATCTGTGGGTATGTCAGGATGATGCTCTGGGATACAGAGGGATCTCTTTGCATTAGGAAGGGGCAGAGCTCCGTCTGTGCATTGTGCATCCCTGAGGCCAGCCTGGGCTCTGGAATCATTTGGATTTTAAGGCCATGACCTTCTTGGAGGATGCCCAGTAGGTGTGTGAACCCCTCTAAGGCCAGGCCACATGCCCACAGCAGCAAATATAAAATACATTGCAAATATGTTTATCCATATGTCAATAATTGCTTGGCTCCCTACTTCCAGGCGTTGTTGTAGGGGGACGCTTCCACCAGGAGTCTCCTTCCTTTGGAAGGCTCAGTTCACTCTTCTATTGGTGCTGATTAAACTCCTTCTTCATAAAAACCAGAAAGCATTTTTAGGGAGAAAAGATCCCTTTTTCCCTGCGGGTTGGAGGAACTCTCTCCCTTGAATGAGAATGTGAAACAGTTCATTGAAACTTTTTAAAGAAAACTAATGAACAGAATTTTCCAACTTGCTCTACTTTGATTTTTTTTTTTTTCCTCCTCCTTTTTAAACGGATCCCACTTGTAAATTTAGTTACCACCTCTGTATCTTTGCAATTCATTGCTTCCTCTCCTGATGGTGGAATGACTCAACATGTGAAGCTTCATCATTTTCACGGCCTCCCAAGTCATGCGAGCGCGGGGTGACCTCCCCCAGGTGCTGGAGCTGGGGGCTGAGCAGAAGGCTGCCCGTGGATCAGCTCCGCAGAGCCAGCTCTGCTTGGCGTGGCCACTGCAGCACAGTTACCTTCAGGAGCTGGGGTGAGGCCAGGACTGCCAGGAGCCTTCCACCTAATGGGCTTTTTCTGGGTCAGTGCAGGAGCTCCCTTCCGACCAGGGAATGGTGCCACAGCCTGGTGGAGGCTGAGGAGCACAGCCAAGGCTCGAGGACGTCTCCTCTCCACGAAATGACGAAGCTGGGAGATACGTTTTATGAAATACTGGACATGTAGAAGGGGAGGGATTTAAAAGCCGTGGAGATGTGGCGCTTGGGGACGCAGTTTAGTGGTGGCTTGGCAGTGCTGGGTTAATATTTGGACTCGCTGGTCTTAGAGGGCTTTTCCGACAGAAATGATTCCACGATTCTGGAAAGTGCGAGAGCAGGAGAGCCCCGGCTGGGCACTGAGGGCTGTTGGACCAGAGCAGGGCTTTGTTTTCACTGAGGGCAGACACAAAGTCCTGTCCAGGACCTGCAGGGACTGGAGGAGTTCAGCTTGCTGGTCTTTGCCCTGCTCGTAGGGGCAGGTGGCTTTACCTGGAATTCCATCAGGGAGTCCGCAGCATGTTTCCCTTCCTTGCTCTCAGCAGCCAGGAGAGATTGGGAAGCACCAAAGCTCTCTAAGGAGAAGAACCTGGTTCACCAAGCTCCTCTGTGGTGAGGAAGGCTGTGGGCAGCCTCAGATTCTTTTCCCAAGCTTTTCCTAACATCCTCTGACCAGATCCATCCTGCTCCATCGCCACCTCCGGCTGCCAGGCAGTTCGGTTTGACTGTGGAGAGGGCCTCGGTTCTGGTTGGGGTTGGGAGCCCCTTTCCTGCCCCACCCTCCGTGAGTCAGATCCCATCTGCTCGGGCTGTTTGTTTGCAGCTGCTTGTCCTGGCAGTTGGGCTTTGTCTCTGTCCTGACGTGTCTTTTTTGGTTTTCTTTTGGGAGCGTCACATGTGGAGCCCTCTGCTCTCCCACAGGGATGGATCTGCGTAGTGAGGGAACGTTCCTGGGTTGTTGTTTTTCCTTTGCCAGGGAATGTGCAGGGCTGGGGGCAGATTTAGGCAGGGAAAGAGATTCAGGTGCCAAAGGAGCATGAGGTAGGAGCTGCTGAGCAGGACCTGAGCTTCCTCTGCTCTGCTCTCCATCCATAGCCTCCTTTTCCCACCCAGAAGTCCAAAGCTCCATCCACTCAAGAGCCCCTGATGTCGTTTTCTTCCTCCAGGGCTTCCCTTGGTCCCACTCTCCTCTTTCTCCACTGGCAAATCAGTCCCAGCACTGGTGGGGAGGGGTCGTAGGGGCCAGGCTGGAGCGTCCCTCCCTTTCCACCCCGCCAGTCCCTCCTGGTGGAAGGGCCAAAGAGGTCCTTGGGCTGCTGTCCACCCATCCTTGGGAAACATCAGTGCCTCAAAGGACAGGAGGAAGCTCTTTGTGACTCAAGTTCCCATAAAGTCCCACTGAGTTCACCCCTCACCATCCCCAGGGGTGAACCCAAAGACTGAAGGGCAAATGCCATTGACCAAAAGATGCCAAAGCCTGGAAGAAGAGATTGGGAATGGCTCTGAGGTGTGGTGGAGAGGGGGGAGCTGGGGTTGAGGGGAGTTGCACAGGGAAGGAGCTCACTGTGCCCCAAACTCGCCATTCCCAGACCCCCGCTGTCCCTCTGTCCCCGGGGTGTTTCGAGGCTGCAGAAAGCTGGGGGGTGTCCAGCACTGGAAGGTGGAACGTTTGTGATAGGAATGTGACAAGGGTTGACCCCCACCCCAAAGCTCATCCTTGGTCCTTAACGGGATCCGGTTCAGGCTTGGCTCCTCCAAGGAGCCCGTGGAGCCCATGGGATGCTCACTGGTCCAGGTGGGCCAAACCTGAGCTGGGACCTCTTGGGGCTCAGTGTGCTTTGGGGGATTTCTCTGTGAGCACCAGGATCTCTCGTAACCCCTCCTGGAGTCACGGGAGGTGGGACCTGTCCTCCTGCTTGAGGTGACAGGTGCAGAAATATCCCCTTAGGGCATAATCCCGGGATTCCTTGGAGGGGCACTGCAGGCTGGGGGGATGTTGGAGGGATGGGAAGAGGTCACACCCCTCTGGGGCAGCGGGAATGCGCGAGGGAGGCGGCGCTGGGTCCCTCTCCTGCTGCACCCACGGGGCTTCCACATGAGCCGGACCAACCCCACCCCGGGGAGCTGGGCCTGGGAGAGCCGGTCCCACACCTCTGTCCTGGGGTTTTCCCAAGCCCAGCCGCTCCCCACCTCACCCCTTTTCCCCCGTTCCACTGGGATGCTCTCCTGGCAGCGGCTCTGCATCCTCCTCCTCCCCGGGTGTCCTCAGCACAAAGCTCTCCTTGGAAGATCTCCCTGCTCCACAGGAGAGCCCCGTCCCAGGATCCCGAGGCTCTCATCCTGAGTTTCTGGGTACACAGCCCTACTGTACAGCGTGTAAAGATTCCTCCCCAGCTCTCTCCGTTCCAGTTCCTTTCTATAAGGTATAATATATGTTTATAACCTGATGGCTGGTTTTTTTTTGACAATACTCTTGTACCTTTTAAGGGAAAAAAATAAAAAAAAACCAAAGTATTTATTTGAAAAGTTTATTTTAAAGATAAGAAAAAAAAATAACCTATTTATTTTACTGCACCCTCTTCTGTTTGGTTTTCTTCTCTTGCAAAGCTGATAACTGTTACAGAACCACTGCTGAGGTGAAAGAAGTGATTCTATGGGTGGCTTCACAAGCCCACTTAGAGCAACTATTCAATAAAAATATATATTAATTTTGAATGTGACCTCGTTCTTGTCTCCGTGGTGGCTGGGGCGCGGCTCAGGCTCTGCCCGGGGTGCTGAATGGCTGAGCAGGGACTGGGAGCTGGGGGGATCATCCTGAACTCCATGAGGTCTCCCCTGGGAGCCTTGTGATGCTCAAACCTCCAAAATCCAGCGCGGCTTCCTTCCTTCAGCTGTCCCAGTTCCCTGTGGAAGGGCTGGCTCCAGTGGCAAAGAGGGGGTGACTCAGGTAAGAAATCCCCGAGTCCTTGGGGGCTTTCAGTAACTCCACAGAGATTCCAACAGGCTCCCAAAGCCTTTAGTGCTGCCAGAAGAGAGGGGGTGATGCCACAGGACCACGAATGTGTTCTGCAGGAGGAGCTGCAGCTGGGACCTGGCTCTTCCCCACCAGCTGCTGAAGGCACCTTGGAGATGGGTTTAGCCCAAACAAGGAGGAATTTGGGCCACACCCCAGCAGTTCCTGGGCCGGGCTGGTGCCTCTGCTCTCCGTGCACATCACAGGGCTGTGGATCCCAAAGCCCTGTCCCTAGAGAGCTCAGATTCTGCTCAGCTTGAGGGGCTCTCTGCTCAACTGAAACTCCTCTCACACCGCTGGTGGAGCTTTATTCCAGCACCTCCAGAGCAGGACGTCCTTTCACACAGGTTTGGTGACCAATGCCATGGTTAGTGGCACCCCCCTTATTCCTCTTGCATTTGTTGCCTTCAGCTCCTAAATATTTGGACTGGCTGAACCCGCTCCCTCTCTGCAAGAGCCCCCTCCTAGGATGGTTTCCCTAGGCCAGACCGGTGCTGCAGAGCCTTCCCAACCTCTGTGCTGAATTAAACCCACGCATTCTCCGTGTCTCCCACCATAAACACTTTTCCCAGGCTGTTTCCCTGGTTTTCCCTGTCTGTGGCGTTGCTGGTACTGGAGCCTGCTTTCCAAAATCTGTTCCAATGCCTCATCCCCAGCATCCAGGATCTGCCTGAGGGCTCTGGAGCACAGATGTGAGTCCAATCCCTGCTGTGACTCACTCTTCCCCTGATTTTCAAACAAAAGATGGCTCTGGGCCATTTGTCACCCATTGGCTCCTTTCAGTGCCAAAGTCCCTCTTTTTTGGACAGAGCCAACCACTTTCATTCCCAGATGTGCAGCTTTCTGTTAACTGTGTTAAAGCCCTGTTGGTGCCTGTAGTGCCACCTTCCCAAACCTTCCCTGTCCCCATGCCACCGAATCTCCTGCCGTCTCCAGGTCTCTCTCCTATGGTCCCGTGGAGGAACGCTCAGGAGCTGAACTGCAATGTGAGGCATAGGTAGGTGACCTACAGACCATGATAATCTGAAAAATATGTTAATAGCTCACTTGGACATTTCCCTTCTGTGTAAAGAAAGTCATGATGGTCCCAGGAATGACAAAAAAACCTTCAAAAATCGGGCTTTTCCCAAGAATTTGAGTGATTCTTTGAGTTGCACAGTCATTTCCTGTTTTGCATCCATGTGATGTAGAGAGACTCCCCAAGCTCGAGTGTCCTATGGCACCTGCCCCAGGTGAGCTGCTGAGCTGAGCCACCTGGCGGGTTCAGCCTGGAATAAAACCCAGTTGTTCTCAGCTAACACAGAGGTTGTTCAGAGCTGAAATGTCCCGCTCTGTCCTGTCCCAGGACCAGCACAGCCCGAGCAAGCCCAGATCCATGAAACCCTCCTCAGGCACGGGCAGTGTTTTCCCGAAGTGGATTTCCATCTTTTTTTGTGTTGAAAGCCCGGAGCGAGCAGAAGTCAGGCTGAGCTCAGATACCCCCGAGGATGCCCAGGTGTGACCCAGCCCTGTGCCTGCGTGGAGCATCCCTCGGCATCCCGGGAAGGTGCCTGGCGGGCTCCGGGAGAGCCAGGGAAGGTGTTTGCAGTCAGAACTTGGCTGTCTAGACAGGAGAGAGAGAGGAGCCCTCAGAAGGAGTCATTCATCTCTTCCTAAGATGGCTAAATAGGTCAGATGACTCATGCCCTGAAAGTGCCGATTTCTCTGCGCTGACTACAAAGAGGGAAGGAGCTCCCGCCATCCCCCTGCGCCGCAGACATCGGAGGGGAGCGGATCCGAGCCTGGCTGTTCTGTGGGTCAGCAGGGAATTCAGCCTCCCCTGGGGATCCTCGGTGCTGCTTCCTCCGTGGCAGTGATGAGGAGGTGGAGGATTAATTAAACGCCGGGTGGGTTTTGACTCGTGCTGAAGGTGATGCCTGTAGGAAGCCGGGTGTGCAGAACTGGGTGGGACCAGGCAGAGAGGGTCAAATCCAGTTTCCTGCTGTCACCCTCAGCGGGAGGGACCGTGGGACAGGAGTTTAGGCTGGAGGGATTTTGCAGAATCATTTCTCCACCATCAGAAAGAGTTTCTTGCCTGGCCGTGGTCGTGCTCGGTGCAGGGCTGAGGGCACCTCGCTGCTCTTACCCCTTTGGTTTCAGTAAACCAAGGCTGCTCTGGGCAGAGACAAGAGGCCATTCTGATCTTGCCCCACCCCTGTTCAGAGCTGCTCAGTGAAGTCTGGGAATCCCTGCAGGCGTCACAAGGTTAAGAGGGTAGCTCTGAGGGCAGCCTGGAGCCTTTGGAATATCCCAGACAAGGAATGATCCCCACAAAAGGGTGACCTGTGCTGTGACTGCAGCATGTGGGGGGTTTGCTCCCTGCAGGAAAGAGGGTCTCTGGGACCCCAAGGATGGCAATGTGTACAAAAAGGACAATTTGCACCCCAAGCAAACCCCAAACGCCCGTGGGTTTCAGCATTGCCTGGGTATCACAGAGCCACGCTCTGGCCCTGCAAAACATCACGAGATTGGCTTAAAAATCAAGATGCAGCTCACAGCAGATTCTTGTTTTTCGCTGCTGCTTTTGGAGGCTGACTGAGTCATGCTCACAAGCCTCCTTTGCCAGACACCAGGGCTGGCAGCTCCCTGGAACCGTGGAGCGAGCGCGGGATCCTCCTGCGGGGCTGGAGCGGAGCTGGGGGTGGCAGCCCCGGGGCCAGGGACAGCCTGGGCACCCCTGGCACGCGCCAGGGCGTGCAGGAAATGGTCAAGGGTCTCAAACTGGGGATGGTGCTCAAAACCCAGGAGGGCTGGGAGGTCCATCTTCTAATTTTAGTCTGGTCACTCCTTCCTCCGGCCACCTCACTTTGGCCTGGGCAGCTGCCGATGCTCCAAACCACGGGGCTGAGGGTCATCCTGGGGTCCAGCCGTGTGTCAGCCCCTGGATCAGCAGCTGGAGAGCATTTCAAAGCTCTCCGCTGGTGTCTGGAGCAGGAATGTTTTCCCTGGGTTGGAGAACCCCTCACCAGGGTGTTCCCTGGCCTCCTTCCTCTCCGTGTTCCGCTCCTGGGATGTGCCTGAGGTTGAGGATATTTCTTCAAGGCACATCCAGAACAAAATTGTTTTCCTGACGTGGAACTCCAGATCCTCCTGGGGAGCTTCTAAAGGATTTATTTCCTGTATCCACTTCCCCTGTGCCTTGCTGCTCCCCGTGAGGACATTTGCATGGAACAGTAGGATCTCAGTCTTTTGATGTGCAATTATCATCTGCAGAAATGACTAATCAATTAAGGACAGTCACTCCCAGGCTTTCTATTTATTTCTTTCTCATTGAAACCAGAGCGAATGTGCCCTTTTTTCACGGGGCAATGATGTTTTTTTCCAGCCGTGGCTGCTGAAAACTTCCCAGTGGATCTGAAAATGACATCATGCCCTTCTTGGTCCGCACTGTTGTCACCGACAGTGCTGAGCTGGCCCTGCTGCTGACAGCGAGCCCCTGTCACCAGCCCTGCCAGCTCAGCGGTGCCAGCAGGAGTGGGGACACACCAGGAATGGCTCAGATCACACTTGGAGAGCAACTCAGGCAGGCAAAAAGGGCCAGAGTGAAAACAGGAGTGGAGATTCTTCACCTTAAAGGTGGTGAGCCCTGAGGGGAGAGAGGAACTCTGTACAAGGACATGGAACAACAGGATAAGGGGAATGGCTTTAGGCTGCCAGAGGGCAGGGTTAGATGGGATATCAGGAAGGAATTCTTCCTTGTCAGGGTGGGGAGGCCCTGGCACTGGTTTTCCAGAGAACCTGTGGCTCCCCATGGATCCCTGGGTGTATTCCAGATTGGAGCAGCCTGGTCTAGCAGCTGTCCCTGCCCATGGCAGGGGTGGAATGGGATGATCTTTAAGGTCCCTTCCAACCCAAACCATTCTGAGATTTGATGAGAGGGTCCATGTAGGCACGAGCCTGGACTCAAACCACGGGTCTGGACTTCCCAGAGGCACGTGGGAATTTGGATTTGAAGGGTTCAGCCCATCTTTAATCACAAAATGTGGCATGGGATTCTCTGGCAACAGGCAGGAGGGCTGGATTGGCTCTCCCAGACACACCTGGTGACAATGGTGCATCCTCCTGTTAGAGCTGCCCTGTTCTCTGTCTCAGCAGTTGTCCCCACTCTGTTACAGGGAGCCAGCATCGGGGTGGGCACAGAGGGATGGGCCAGGAGGTCCTGGATTCCCACCCTCATCTGGACTGTTCTGCCTGAGAGAATTCCCCACAGAAGCAGAGACAAAATGACCCCTGCTCCAGCTCTCAGTGTGCACACGTGGACACCTGAGCAGGTTCCCCTGGATCCCTGGAAGTGTCCAAAGCCAGGTTGGACAGGGCTTGGGGCACCCTGGGACAGTGGGAGGTGTCCCTGCCCGTGGCAGGGGGTGGATCAGGATGATCTTCAAGCTCCCTTCCAACGAACCCATTCCATGATTTCATGATTGGCCCAACATTCAGCAGCTGAGGGGGCAAACGGGCTTCAGAGCAATGAGCCAAGGGACAGAGGAAGTCCAGGTCCTTGCACTTGTCACCTGCACCTAGTGACAGCCGGACACACTTGGGAAGGGGCTGTGCAGGAGAGCTTTGCAGGCGAGGGGCTGGGCACTGCCTGTGCTCGTCACCACCCTGAGCGTCCCGAGGAGCAGAAGGAATCTCCCTCCCAAACACTTTTTCTCCTCTGCCTGCTCTCACCACTGCTCCCAGAGCCCCCGGGTGACCCTGAGCAGGGTCACAGAGCTGGGGGTGGCCCAGAGGCTGAGATGAAGCTGAAAGGGAAGCGGAGCTGTTTTGTAACAGCCTTCCCTGGGGACGGATCACACCACACCGGAGAACGCCTCCGGAGAGGCGCGGCAGGCGCGGAGGTGACCAAATGAATTGACACCAGGCAATTCTCAGCGGAGCCCAGGAGACAAAGTAATTGAAAATAAATGAAGGAACATGACACCTGGCTGGCAGATCAGTTATCTATAGCGTCCCTTTCCTGAAATAACTGCCTCCCGAACTCCGTCCGCCGAGGCAAAACCAAGGAGATGCTCACGTAAAATAGGCCACTCCAGCAGGGACCCGGAGGCCCCTTTATTTTTAATGGAAGCTGCCAGAAGGGTTAATTGGATGGTGTGTGGCAGTGTCCTCTGTCTGGGGATCGCCCGCCCTTGCCACCACCAGGAATGCAATGCTGAGGATGAGATGCCCATCATTCCTGTCCTTGGGCAGCACTTGGGTCACTGACCAGTGCAAGGGGCGTTTGTCCTCGCTCTCCTGACCCAGACACCCTGGGGACAGCCCAGATGTGCTGCTGTCACCCCACAGACTTTGGGTCACTAGGTTCAGAGCAGAATCATCAACTCATTTACACTCAAAAAAGGCCCCAAAAGTGCTCTAAGAGGGTCCTGTAGAAGCCACTGCTCCCAAACTGCAAGGGCTGTTCAAAAGTGCTTTTATTCCTGATAGGACCGAGCTCCTGCAGAGCCTGGTCTGGGCAGTCCCTGCCCCTGTGGGGAGGTGGAAGCGAAGCTGAGGAGAAAGGGACTCGTGGGAGGATGGGTGTGGGCAGCCCTGCCAGCAGAACCCTGGGGTCAAACCCGTTAACAGCAGCCAAAACTGCAGCAACCAAATCCCGAATCACCCACTGCCCTTTCCATTGCTGAGCAGGGCACACCTTCCCCCCGCAGACACCTGCCCAAGGGGACATCCTGGAATCATGGAATCATAGGATATCCTGAGTTGGAGGGACCCACAGGATCATCGATCCAGCTCCTGTCCCTGCAGACCCCCCAACAACCCCACCCTGTCCATCCCTGGCAGCGCTGTCCAAACGCTCCTGGAGCTCTGGGGCCGTGCCCGTTCCCTGGGGAGCCTGGGCAGTGCCCAGCACCCTGTGCTGATGCTCAGCACCGTGGGAGTCAGGAGGCTGGGTGGGATTTGGCTGATGAGCTCAGAGCCAGGGGTCCAGGCAAGCACGGGGTGACCGTGGCATGGCCACGCTCTGTCCTGCACCCTTCGGAGGGCTGGGGAGTAGATTTTCCCTGGCTATGGATACTGGCACGAGGCAAAGTCTCTGCCCAGGGGAAATGGTATCTTCCCATGGGAAACTGCATCCTCCCGAGGGAAAGGGCATCCTGCAGATGGGGAGACCGCACCATCAGCCTGGCCCTGCCAGCTGGTCCCTGCCATTGCTCTGACCGTGTGGACAGGACCCACAGCAGCAAACAGAGATCCTGTGCACACCTGGTCCCTGCCTGTTCCCAAGGGAATGGTTCTGATCGGACCTCACTGCTGGATTTCCTCCCTGGCAAAGCGAAGCTGGGTTAAATCTCCCTTTGGGAGCAGCCCCATCAAAGCCCTTCTGTCCCAAAGAGACACCACCTGCTTTTCCCTTTTCATCCGTTCTCCTTGTTCCAAAGATGAAAACAGCCAGGATGGAAAGCAGGTGCTGAACCTTTTGACAGAGAAAAGGAGAAAATAAATGGCCAGGGGAATGTCTGTGCCTGAAAAAAGAGTGGCCTTCAAATTGAGGGGCCTGGAGACGTGACAGCTCACACATCCCTTCCACAGGGTGGGATCACCATTCCCTGTGACCTGGGAGCAGGACAGGGCTGCACCTCACTGGGGGCCCCTTCCTTGGGATAAAACTTGAGTTTTGGTGGAGATCAGGTACCCTGATCGCTGCTGCCAGGCCTCTTGTGGGGTTTGTGATGGGTCCCTCCATTGCAGTGAGACTTTGCACCCCCAACACCACGGCTGTCTGAAAGGGACAGTCAGGAGCAATTCCTTTCTTACAGCAAGATGTGCTCCTGATTTTTCTAGTTTACCTTATCAAGCATCCTGATTTTTGGCGGTTCTGGTGCTCGCTGTCATTTAATGAGGCAGAGGAGGGGATGGGCAGCCAGGAGAGTCCCAGCTGGGCCACGACCATGAAAAGAAAGACAGAAAGAAAGCAAGAAAGAAAAGCTCTCCCTCCCCCTCCAACAAACCCCGTAATGAAAACATGGCCAACGCTGGGCTCTGCCCTCTGCCCTTTTTGGGGCAGGTTGCAAGGTCACAGGGACGTGGTCCCCCGGTATTGATCAGGACTCTTTGGGGCTGGCATATGGCACCAGGTTTCAAAGGCCGAGCAGCTCAAAAAGAATTAAGTGGGGGCAGAGAGTGGAACATCCCAGATTGAACTCCTGACACGCGGGGGTCAAAGAGCGCCGGAGATAAAGCGGGGGCTGGAATGGTCTGGGCAATGGCAAAAATAAATACGCAGGCATTAAAAACCAACACCCCCCAAGGCTGGGGATGAAATCCCACCGTGTTTCTGAGGGAAAAAGCGGGCTGGATGAGTGGGATGTGCTGGAGAACAACCAACAGGGAGAATGTCCTTGTTTGTCCTAGGGATGAGAGCAGGAGAGCCTCACCTGGAGAGTGGCTCCATGGGCTCTGCCAGCTGAAATTTTGTGGGGTTTCACCTTCCTTTTGAATGTCCTCAAGGACAGAAGGGTCACCTTTGGAAAGGGAGAGAGGTGGAAAGTGAACCTCTGTCTGTGCAGGAGCATCCCTTCTCCACCAGGAGAATCCCTTCTCCACCAGGAGCATCCCTTCTCCACCAGGAGAATCCCTTCTCCACCAGGAGCATCCCTTCTCCACCAGGAGCATCCCTTCTCCACCAGGAGAGTGGCTGGGGTAGGAAGGAAGCAGCATCAGCAGTCCATGCTCCAGAGCAGGACGAGGCAGGAGAGGTGGAAGAGTCCAAGACAGCTGGAAATCTGAGCTTATGCCAGAGGCCTTTTCCCTGAGCCGCTCTGTCCGAAGGGTCAAGCCAATGGGCAAAGCACACGTGACGAGGGGCTGAGGGGAGGGAACCGATGCCTCTTTCATCAGCGGGTCCTTCTTGTGTCCAGGGGCTCCAGGTGGGAAATGTGGTGCACCAGGGTAAGAAAATCAACAGCTTCAGCCATAAAGCTTGTGAGATGCCATGCCTGGGGCACGTCCTGGTGAGGGCTGTGGCTTTAGTACCACGCTGAGCATCTCTCCCCAAAATCAGCTGTTTTTCTCAGCTTTTCTCCTCACCTTACAACGCCTTGCAAAGGCCAACTCCTGAGCTACGTTCCACAAAGGAAACTCCAGCTCTTCCTTCAGGGCCCTAAAGAGACAGCCTCCAGACGGAGTGTGTGCCCCAGTCCTTACCCATCAGGGAGTTTCCTGGTTCCCATGCCCTTCCCTCTCCTGACTTGTCATGTTTGTGATCTGGCTCCTCAGCTCCCCGGCATGCTAAAGGAGTCACTGATGGAGACCAGTTCCTTGGTGTCAGGGGAATGGGAATCCAGCGAAGGACAGGGGAATCTGTGGAACTTTTCCCTGCTGGATGGAGCTTGGTTTACAGCCTGCATTTGTCTTCCAGACCCACCATAACCTTCCCTGCAGCCCTCAGCCCCAGCCTGGGAGCTCTGGGGAGGGACACAGAGGACATCCAGTGTATTATGGGAATCCAACTTCCCACAGCCTGGATGGGCTGGGGAGGCTGCAGACACCTCAGGAATTGTCTTCCTGAGCATGTGGATGCTTCAAGTCCAAGCCACAAGTTGATGAACTTCAGCCTGATTTTCCAGCTCCCTCATCCCTCCGCATACAGTGCCGGGCTCTGATCCTGGAGTCCTGCTGAGGGGAAAGGCTCATGGCCTGAGGGGAAAAGGCATGAAAAGGAAGAAGCTTCCTGGGCTTTCTCGTGGTTGTTTGGGTTCTTCCCAGCGTTGGGATGCTCTGTGGAAAACCACATCTGCCTCTTCATCCCTCTTTCCTGTCTGGGTCATGTCGGAGATGAAGGAATCCCACAGTGCCCTCTGCTCCAGCTTTACTGAACCCCCCAAATCTCTGGTGTTCAGGGCTGAGAGCCTTGGAAAAAAAAACACTGGGCTTGTTTTTCTGTCTGATTTTTGTTGTCTCCTCCTGTCTTGTTCTCCCAGAGCCTTTCATGCCCAGCCAAGGTGCTCTATCTCCCTCCCCAGCTCTGCCTGCGGGGCCTCACTCGGCTCTGCTGTGTCTCCCCTGTCTGGTTCCTGATAAAACAAACTGCTCAGCATGGCTGGGGGAGCTTCCAAACACGGATCAGGCATCCAGAGCCTTGTCACCACGCACTTCCATCGGAACACTCCCACCAAAGCACCTGGCCATGGATATCTCCAAGAGCAATTTCCCAGAATTTCCTCTCAGAGCATTTCTAGTGCATAAGAGAACAAGGACCTCCCTGCTGAGCACCTTACCAATACTTTAATTTTAAACCAAATACTTTTCCAATTTTTTTAAAGAAAATTTGGCCGGGGTGGGGGGATGGGTTGAGAGGTAGCTCAGTAGCCAAAGAAAACAGCTGGATACTTGGAGAAATGGGAAAATTTCTGCCTGTCAAGGCCAGTGACACATCCAGAAGGTTGTGCTACGTCTGGCCTCTCCCCCGGCTGCTCGGGTGTAGCAGACAGGAGAGGCAGGATGGCATTTTGTGCCCTCAGATGTTTCTCCTCCATCTGTGTAGGTGGAATCCTCTAAATGACACATTATCCCTTCCACTCCGCACTTTCCCCTGGATTTCTCCTTCTCATGACTGCTGGAAAATGTGTTCTAGAGCTGCTGTACGATGAGCAGTCAGCGCTCAAAAACGCTGCCTGCTTTTCCCCCCGGTTTCTCGTGGTGAATTCAGTAGCAGATGGCAGCCTCAGAGCCCTGAGAATGAAGTGCTCCAGAATTGACAGCACAACACGAAATCTTCCTCCCTCTTCCAGCGCTGTGGCTCCGATGGCGCAGAGTGAATAATTTAGCATCCATCTCTCATTCAGCAAACGCTGCCGGTGAGCTCTGTGAGGATGATTTTTATTAACTGGCCGGCTGGATGCAATTTTCCAGCAAAGCCTGTGTGCAAACAAATTGGAGCTGAGTGCTGGGTGAGTGCCAGTGCTTCTGGCTGTCTCCTGCTCCGGGGAGATGAGATGCCCACATCCTGTTACACCATCTCCGCTGCTCCTCCACTCTTTCCCAAGCCCACAAGTAACTTTGCTGCTGGACAATCCTGGGCTCCTATCAGCCAGACTGTTTTCAGCAAGATGCATGCTCATGATGGGGCTTTTTTTGCTGTTCTCTGGGAACGCTTGAGCAAAATCCGGCTGCTCAGCCTGGTCTGGAAAAGCCATTGCGGATGTCGCTGATGGGGCTCGTGGGATCTGACCAAAAAAACCGGTTCTGAGCCCTTTTGTTCTTGCGCCATCTGTCTCTTTCCGCCTCATTCCAGCACGAGGGTGACCGTGTCAGGAGGTGACGGTGGCATCTGGGCTTACTGGGCCACTTTGCTCTCACCCACCATTGGCAGGAGAGCTGGGGCCATTCCGGAGATGCAGCAGTAGCCAAAGCACGGCAGATCACGGGATCCCAGGGTGGCTGGGGCTGGGAGGGACCTTAAAGCCCATCTCATTCTACCCCCCACGGGCAGGGACACCTTCCACCAGCCCAGGTTGCTCCAAACCCCATCCAACCTGGCCTCCAGCATTCCCAGGGATGGCAGAGTTGAGTTGCAGGTGAATTCCTGGCTGGGCATCGTCTCTTCCACACCAACTGCTGTTCACAACCCTCTGCAGAGCCCAAGGGGTGATGCCAAGGGGGTGACAGGTCCTCCAGCCCCTGTCCCTGCTGCACACAGGTGTGGCACCCGTCCCCAGGGCTTCCCGAGCCTGGCAGCGTGGCAGTGGCACATCGAGACGCCTGTTGGGAAACGTGATGGATACGAATCCCGCAGTGGGCAGGTAGGACAGCTCTGTTGGACAGGTGCCTGGAACATTAGGCTATTATTGGAAACACCAGGCTTTTATGGTAAGTAATTGTGATGTTATTGGGCGTTTTCCCTAAATAATCCACCACACTCCCATCTGCCAGCAGCTGATGCTGAAGGGAGAGGGGGTGAGCGCAAAAAAAGGGGAAGGTGAAGTGGTTCTGCTGTGGTGGGATGTAAAACGGGACGGCTGTGGCCATGAAGGTCTCTGTGGCTCCATCCCTGAGCAGGGGCTGTGTCCCTGCTGCCCTGGAGCCCGTCCAGCTCTGAGAGCTTTCTTCCAGGTCTCTCTGAGTTCCTGTGTGCTTGTGGTGTTCTTCTCCTCTTCCTGCCCTCACCGGAGCAGGGAAGCGCTCGGGGAGATGCAGGAGATAGTGGTGCTTCGGCAGCAGGGCCGTGCAGTGGGCAGGGAGTTTCAGCAGCACTGGAAAACTCCCGGGGGTTAAGTCAGGTTTGGGATGGGCCGGAGCTCATCCACGTGTCCAGCTCCACAAAGCCTGTGCTGGTGAAGATCTGGAGGTCACTGGTGCTTGGCCATTCCTGGAGCTCTGTAAATATGGGGATTTATCAGGATGCAAAACCCCTGGTCACTTGAACTTGGAAATTCCTGCTTCACCCTTCCCTACTCCCCCAGGGCGTGGGATATTCACTTTATACAGCACACCAGAAATGCAAGCAGGAGTCCTGGTTTCTATAGAAAGTTCTTTTCCGTAGAAACATGAAATTGTTGAGGTTGGAAAAGCCCTCCAAGGTCACAGAGTCCTCCACCACGAACCTGGGTCTCCAAGTGTCACATCCACATGGCTTTCAAACCCCTCCAGGGATGGGGACTCCACCCTTGCTGCCACTTTCATGCTGGGGGTGTGTAGGAAGTGACATTTTGGGTCCCTTTTTCTCCAAATGCCAGCCAGAAGAAGCCCTTTTGGAGCCTGGGAGGTGGATACGGGCATCTGAGGGGCTTTGACACCCCACATTGTAGAGGCATCTGGGTCAGTCAGGGCTATCAGCAGCAGCAGTGCTGTGCCATGGTGAGATTCGTCCTCTCCTGAGCACCTAGGGAAGGATAAGAGCATCCCCAGAGCTGGAATCAGCAAGGACAGTACGGCAACTAGGCCACCCGGGCTTGAAATAGCCCATGGGGCAGGATTAGCATCGTTTTCCCGGAGGAGAATCCCAAAAAGTAAGAGATCTCCCTGGCAAATTCGTTATTTTCCTTTTTTCTCATACCCAGCCTAAAGGAGAGTCTCGCTGCTCTTCCCCATCCCCCTTTCTGACTCTGTCGTACACAAACCCCCATCACTCCGCAGGATCCTGGCTGGTCCTGGAATTACTCACCAGGAATGAGCCATTTCCATGTGCACATCGTCACCGTGCCATGGTCTGTGAGAGCTGGGCTGCCAACATCTGACAGCTATAAATAGCCCAGGACTCGTAGGAGGCAGGAAAACACCTTTGAACTCCCCTGAAATCTGGTAGAACTGCAGGGCTGCAAAGGGACAAACCATAACTATTGGCCAAAAAGTACATTTCATATAGTGATAGAACCCCAGAATGATTTGCATTGGGAGGGAGTTTAAGGATCTTCTAATTTTTACCCTCTACCATGGCAGGGACACCTCCCACTGTTCCAGGCTGCTCCAAGCCCTGTCCAACCCGGCCTTGGGCACTGCCAGGGATCCAGGGGCAGCCCCAGCTGCTCTGGAAAATCCGTGCCAGCGTTTTAGCACCCTCATAATAAAAAACTTCTCCTTTATGTCTGATTTAAATTCACCCAGCAGGTGCCTGGAGCAGTTCAGGGCTCGGCTTTGGCATCTCCCCTCCCAGGCGCGCCTTGGAGAAGCCACGGAGCCCTCCGGGAGCCGCTTTTTGGGATTCGCTTTCTCCGGCACCGTCCAGACCTTCCTGCTGCCGCCTTTCCCCTTCCTCCCCATCAGCCCACCCTCCTCCTCCTCCTCTCGTTGTCCTGGAAACCAGAGGCCAGGACGCCTCTGCCCCGGGTGACAGCCCCGCAACAAAGGCGGCTTTGAGAGCGCCCGCGGGACGGGGGCGTCCCCAGCGCCCGTCAATGCGGGCCGGCGAGTGCTGGGGGTGGCCCCGAGCCCCGGGGGATCCCCGGTGCCTCGGCGGGTCCGGCCGTCCCCCCTGCACGTCCCGCAGGTCAGGGGACAGGGTTCACGGGCTCCTCTCGGCGGCGGGGCCAAGGTGGATGAAGGAGGGGGCACGGGCTCATTCTTGTCGCTGTCGCAGGGTGGAGACCGGGTCAGGCGTCCTCGAAACCCCTCACACAACCCGGTGGGTCCCCAAGTGTCATTCAGCGTGAAGGAAGTTGTCCATCAAAGCTGGGGGGGCTGTGGGAATACCTGCAGGCAGGCTGGGAGAGAGGGAGCATTTCAGGAAGCAAACTTCTGCTTTTCCCTTTTCCCTCTTCTCCCCAAAATAAGCTGCACTTTCCCAGACACATGAGACCAAAGGAATCCCCTGGTGCAAATCTAGAAACAATTTCCCCGCAGCAAGTCTCGGCATTTGCTTGGGTAAAGCATGAGGCTGGAAAGTTGTTCCAGGGAAAAATCGGATCTGCAGGTAAAGCTGGAGGTTTTCTTGCCCAAACCGGTGGCAGGGGTGGGTTAATGCTTGGCCTCAATGACCTACAGGTCTTTTCCAACCTGAATGATTCCATGACTCTGTAAATCTAACTCCAAGTTCCAGAGATGTCAGGCACAGTGCACATCATTTTGGAGGCAGCTAGGCTTTCCCAAAAACAGGAGACAAGGAGGAAGAAACCCTCCTCAAACTCATCCAAACCCCACGGGACAGGTTTTCTGGGCAGGTGGGGGTAGGAATGCACAGCACCAGGTTGTCCCCTCATTGTCCCCTCTGCTCTGTGGGCACAGAGACCTCTCCACAGAGGGGGAGGGTGCTGCCACATTTGTCATAGAATCATGGAAGGGGTTGAGTTGGAAGGGACCTTAAAATCATCCCATCCCACCCCTGCCATGGCAGGGACACTTCCCACTGTCCCAGGCTGCTCCAAGCCCCAATGTCCAGCCTGGCCTTGGGCACTGCCAGGGATCCAGGGGCAGCCACAGCTGCTCTGGGCACTTTGTGCCAGGGCCTCCCCCCCCTCCCAGCCAGGAATTCCTTCCCCATATCCCATATAAATATTCCCTTCTTCTTCTTACAGCCATTCCCCCTGGTCCTGTCACTCCACGCTCTAGTGAAATGTCCCTCTTTGCCATCAAGGGCGTTGGGACTTTGCCACATCTCCTCTTGCTGCTGCTCTGAGTGGAGACATCACCCCCCTAGCATAAGGGGAACCTGCAGGTGACAGGCTGGGATCAGGCAGCCTCGTGGTTCCAGGGTTTTCCTTAAAGCCTGGGAACTTCCCCTTTAAGTTTTTCTTGTTTTGCTCCTCATCAATCACATTTCCCAGGTGAAGGAGCTGCCCTGGGGCGGGGCACCAGCGGAGCAGAGCTCTCAGTCCTGTCCCCAGGACTGGCAGCCCGTGCCAGGCATCCCAAAGGCATCGGGTGCTGCTGGGGCAGCAGTTTTTGGGCACCCCGGGAGGGTGGGACCCCCAGAGCTCCCTCCAGCAGGGGACAGGGAGCACCCTCTGGGCCCACACCCTTTCCAGCCTGCAATTTCGGCAAACTCAGGGCTATCCTGCCCGCCCAGCTCAGCCTCCCCAGCCCACCCTCTCCAAGCCAACCCTCCCCTCTCCGCAGCCCCGACCTCCCACCGCTCCCAGCAGCGGCCGGGGGCAAAAGCCACTGACTGCAGTGGCCTCTGCGGGGACATCGCCCGGGCTGGGGTCTCACGGGATGCTCGGGAAGCTCGGGAAGCTCCTCTCCTCGCACCGCCCCCTCTGCCCTGCCCTGCCCTGCCGGCCCGGGGCCCCTCGCGTGCGCCGGGAGCGCCTTCCCTTTCCCTGCGGCGGCTCCTTCTGGGAAGCGGCTCTGGGGACAGAGGAAGGAGCCGCGGTGGCTGCGGGCAGGGAGGGCTCCCCGTATCCACCCTGCTGCTCCTTCCTGCCTTCCTAAGCGCCGCTTTCCTGCAGCCGCCTCCAAGCTCTTCTTGGCCCCTGCGGTGCCTAAAAATAACTGCCCTGCGCAGGTCTGGGGAAGAGCTTCGGGGCTGGAGTGCAGCCCTGGAAGGAAAAGGGGGTAAAGAAGGGGCAAGCAGCGCCCCTGGACAATGAGCCGCGGGGTGCCCTGGCCTCTGAGGACAAATGAGACTTCCCCAGCCAGGGATGGGGTGCTCCTGGGGTTTGGAGATCCCGGCCCATCTGCATCCAGAGGTGATGCCCACCTGAGCTGCTCAGGGCTCAGCCCCACACAGATCCCAGCTGGACACAGCACGGGGATATCCTCAGGCCGGCAGAGGGGGAATCCACACCTGGAAACTTTCTAGAGCCCTGTGGGACATCCTGGGCACCCCTGGGTCTCGGCCCTGCCTTTGGATCCGTCTGGACACCTGGGAAGGGATGGGGAGCAGGTCCAGCCAGCGCAGCCGCTTCCAATCTAACGGGGTGCTAAGTTTTTGGGGATGCACTCTCTGTTCCAGCTCACAGCCCGCGGCCAGGGTGGGCCAGGCACGACCCACACGGAGGTGCCACCTCTCCCTTCCCTCCATCTCTGCCTCTCTCCTCCGCCCTCCCTGTCTGTCCCCAGGAGTCTCATGCCTTCCAGGAAATGGGATATTAAACGGTGCTAATGAGCCTCTCCGGCAGAGGTTCCAACAAACGGCTCTTCCCCAGGCTGCTGGATGGGAACGGATGGGTTCAGCGGAGGGGAAGGCAAGGGGCACGGCCGGGCTGCTGAACCTCCTTCCTCTGCCATCCATCAGCTGTCAGGGCACTGCAGAGGCTCCGGGCCTGAATTCCCTGGGGACAGCCCAGCTCTGGAGTGGGGAGGGACAGTGTCCGGGTGGGGTGAGACCCCTGGCCCTGCCAGGCTGGGTGGGGGAGAGGAGAAGCAGTTTCTGGGTGCTGGATGGGTTTGTTCTCTTCAACCTCACCGCAGTGCTATTCCTGCAGGCACGGACAGCATCCTGCAGGGATGGTGGGACTCACAGAATCCCAGAATGGTTTGGCTTGGGAGGAACCTTAAAAATCATCCCATCCCACCCCTGCTATGGGCAGGGACACCTCCCACTGTCCCAGGCTGCTCCAAGCCCCATCCACTTGGACACTGCCAGGGATCCAGGGGCAGCCACAGCTTCTCCAGGAATATGCACCAGGACCTCCCCACCCTCCCAGCCAGGAATTCCTTCCCAATATCCCATCTAGCCCTGCCCTCTGGCAGTGGGAAGCCAGCACTCCAAGAAGTAACGTGCCCACCTGCAGGCACTGGTGGCCCGGGTGGATGTCACATCCCGTGTCCTGCCCCTCTGGCTCCTGACGCAGCCCCAGTCTTTATATAGCCCGAGCTTCCTGTTTGTGGGGTGTGCGGGGGCTCCTCGCTCCCTCGCTCGCTCTTGTCCCTCTTGGCTGAGGGCAGGAGGGAGGCAGTGTCCTGGGAAAAGTAAAACTTAAAAGCAAAGCTGGGCTTTTCATTGTCAGGAGGCTTCTTTTTATTTTTTTTTTTGATGCATTTCCTCTGGGTTGTTTCCTTTTCATTCGAATGCGGGATAAAAATATGTTTCCGCTGACATCAGCCCGCTGTCCCTTTTTGGAAGGGATCTGGTGCTGGTCTCCCTGAACACCCCAGGGCTTTGCATTCCTCTGATGGCCATGAGAAACACGCCTGGAATGAGCAGCCAGGCCAGCTGGGGCAGCAAGGGGGGACTGGGAGGGACCAGTGGGGACATGGGACTTTTTTGGGGGTTGTTCATGGGGTTTGTGATGCTGCTCTTGATGGGAGGGGAGTTCAGCTTCATTTGCTACCCCACAGGTAAGGAAATGGGAAGATTCCTCTCCTGTCCCCTCCCAGTTCTGTGGAGGGAGAGGATGTCCTGCCCTGCTGCCCCGGCCTGGTCCCCTCTGGAGATTCCCTGGCTCTGGATCTAGTCACGGATCCTGGGACACAAAACCCAAATGTGCCCCCGTCTCTGCCCAAGCCCCGTCAGCCATGGCACAGCCGGGCTGGCCCTGGGGGTGACCCACAAACGGGGGGCTCAGAGTGGTCACAGTGGTCTCCTCCAGGCCCTTGCTGTCTCCCATGGATCCATCCCAGATCCTCCTTCCCGTCAATCCAGCCCCACGGGACATCCGTGGTGTCCCTGCAGCTCACAGGACCCTGTCACCTTCTCCACCCGCCCACCCCGGGGTGATGGGGCCTCAGCCCCCCATGTGGAAGGGCTGGAGCTCCGGCAGCAGCGTGGGGCTCACAGATACGGGGGGATGCCCTGGCACAGGGAGCCCAGAGCAGCTCTGGCTGCCCCTGGATCCCTGGCAGTGTCCAAGGCCAGGCTGGACATTGGGGCTTGGAGCCACCTGGAGGAAGGTGTCCCTGCCATGGCAGGGGTGGCACTGGATGAGCTTCAATGTCCCTTCCCACACAAACCAGTGTGAGATTTGGTGAGAGGGCTCATCTAGGCACGAGCCTGGACTTAAACCACAGATTTTGGGTTGGAACCAGGTGATTTTAAGGACCCTTCCAACCCAAACCATGCCAGGATTTTATGAACACCAGCACTGCTTGAAAAATCAAGGCTTTGCTGCAGCTCCATGGGAGAGAAGCTGGAGCTGCTCGCTCCGTGGGGATGGGGGTGAGGCTGGAGCTTTTCTCCCTCGGCTGCCACACACACGCTGAGAGGTCCCAGGGATCCTGGAGACCCAGATGTTTATACAGCTGTGGCTTCTCCCTGTTTGCTTTGTGCTGGGTGGCCCTGAACTTGCACAAAATATTTGGTGTGGGGGGCGTAGGGTCCCTGCAGCCATGGCTAGGGCTGCTGGCTTGGATGGGAATAAGGGAAGTTTCTGGCCCGGCCTCTGATGGATGGAGGTGCTGAGAACGGATTTCTCCCCAAGCTCTCTCAGTTTTCCCATCCTAAAGAACGTATTTGGGAAGGGAGAGGCCAAATGACTCCTCTGGAGCTGCTCTCTCCAAAGAGGCCGTTTTGTTGTGCCAATCAACTTCAGAGAGAGCTCCAGGAAGGAAAAGCTGTCCTAAGAAAAATGTGGCAGTGGAAAAATGGGACGTTTCAACCTCTTCCAAACATGTTTTCAATGAGGAGCGATCTGGAGGCGTGGAACAGCTCCAGTTCAAGGGAGTCATCATTTTCTGATGGCAGCGGTTTATTTGGGAATGGTCTGGCTGGGAGAAGCCACAGGAAGTCCCCAGGAAGAGCCACAGAGAGCCACTTTTCCATGTCCAGCCCATCGGCGTGGTGCCTCCCTGGCACTGCTCCTCTCCAGCTGTGCCATGCTCTGGAAAAGGGGCATTTTCCTGTTTTGTTTCATTGCCCAAGAAAGCCCCCCTTCGCTCCCCTCCCCCATTGTGGCAGTGGGTCAGAC
>VZTX01021001.1:0-10148 GCA_013400915.1 Pardalotus punctatus | reverse complement strand
CAAAGCAGCCTTTTGCTGTGGGTACAGTCCTGTGAGCCACAAAGACTTGTCAGAGCATGGTGGCACTTCTCATCTGCCACCTTTACCATTACTTTTGGAACCCCATTTCCTGAAATTATTAACCAAATCTCTATTAATATCCAAACTGTCCTTTATTACGCTTTTACAAATTTTTTTGGTGGGAACAGAAGGAAAGGGAAGGTTGCTTGGCTGCTGACCTGGCTAAACAACCTCAGATCCTTCAGATCCTCCTCATAAGACTTGTGAGGAAACTGAAGATAGGTAATTCCCTAATTACCTTAGGACAGGTAATTCCCACTTTGAGGATTCACATGACAAAGTGTGAAGCCCAGTCTAACTACCTGAAGTTAGACTTCAAGTCCCCACATGTTCCTTGAAGGCTGCAGATAACCTGCAAGTCTGAATCCAGCCAAGGACCTGCAGGTGTGACTGTGCAAACATCAACACAACAGGCAGCCATCGTCTCCATGGTGGCAGTATCACAGAGACTGATGGAACTGGGACACCATGGACAGAACCCAGAATGGGGCAGAACCCAGCCTATGTGTGAGCAGAGCCAGAGAGCAGAGAGCTCAGAGCTTGACACTGGCCAAAGTACACTTGTGTCTCTGCTCCTGAGCTCCTGCTCTGCTGTGGGATGTGTGAGTCAGTGTTGGTGCTGGAACACCATGACCTTCCCAGTGTGCACCTGCTTGTTTATTATATTAAAAAAAAATAGCCAGTGGTGTCCCTCAGAGGGGATGAGGGAAAATGGCCCTTTGTGACACGGGCCAGTGGCAGAGAAGTCAGCACCTGTGTTTCTCTACAGAAAAAGACAAAGCCTCTCAGCACCCCTCAGCAGCTCCTGCTGCTTGTCCGCAGTTTATTTAATATCAGTTTTACATGAAATGTCATCATACATACTGTGGAGAAGTGAGGACTGCTAGGGGATTGAGGAGGGGCCTCTGCTACTGTGGCACACAGTCTTGGTCACACATCCNTTCTCTCTAGAAAAAGACAAATCCTCTCAGCACCCCTCAGCAGTTCCTGCTGCTTTTCCGCAGTTTATTTAATATCAGTTTCACATGAAATGTCATCACACATATTCTGGAGAAGTGAGGACTGCTAGGGGATTGAGGAGGGGCCTCTGCTACTGTGGCACACAGTCTTGGTCACACATCCCACCTCAAGCTGCTGCCACTGGAACCCCTCAGCCCCTAGTGAGTCCCTGACGGTGACCGAGACCACTGGTTATCGGCTTCCCAGGGGCTTGGTTCAACCCTTTCCCAGAAACGGCTTTTCCTTGAAATAGTTTAGCTGGAAATTGGAGACAGATCTGTATGGAACCTGCCCTACCAGCCCATGGGTACAGCTCAGAGGAGCTCTTGGATTGAGCTGTTTACTAAAAAAGCAAGGTGGGAGAGCAGCCAGATGAGAGTGAATGAGGCAGGGCTAGCAGAAAGGGAAAAACCCCCACATCCAGAGTGACATAAACAGCCATCAGAGAAAGCTATTTTTTAACTTTTCAGTCAGCCCATTGTCTTGCAGTGAAAGTCCCCTCAGAGCCGGGATGTTTATCAGCGTCCACAGGCTGCATCTCAGCGAGCAGGAAATGATACAACAGCACTGAAATCATCTACACGTGGCCTCTCCAGCTGTGGCTCCAGCTCCTTGGGATCCGCAGGAGCCTGGTACCTCCACGGGCAGGGCTTGTCCCAGAGGTCCCTCTCCTGCCCTGCCAGTCTCGGAAGTGTCCAGGACCCGGAGGGAGGTCAGCGTTTGGGAGCCCTGGTTCGCCCAAACCGGCTCCTAGTGACCAGCATCCTGCTAAGGGGTCTCCTCATGCCACGGAAACACTTCAGCAGGACAGCGGGGTCTGCTTATCACCTCCGGGATGGAAGCAGCAGTTTTTAGCCTGGGTGCCTCAGCCGAGGAAGCAATAACTGCCGCACGAGGGCATTGTCTGCTGCAGCCAGAGGCTCTTGCAGCTCGGGAAACTCCGCAGGAGCCTTCCCCGGGGGCAGAGCGCGGTGTGAGCTCCTTGGGGCCAGCAGGACCCTCTCAAGAGCAGGAAAGGGCAAAGAACGTGTGTCCCTTCCTCACAGCCTGCCACCTTAGGGCTGGGGGGCCAGTGCAGGGCCCTGACTGAGGGCCAGGCATGGGTGGGTTTGTTCCTTATCAGCCATCCGGTGAGCGTCCAGGGGAAGCGGCGCATCCTTTCCCGCTGGGGGTCTTTCCTCTCGGCGGATGCCGGCCAGTGGTGGCCGGGGGGCTCACGGGGGGCACCAATGCCCTGCAGCTCTCCCAGAGAGAGCCTTTACTCCAGCACTTGCTAGTGCTACCCCATCCCTTCTGTCACAGCTCAGAGGGGTCCTCAGAGTTCTGCTCCGTGCCGTTGGGTTGGTCCCTAAATTTCACCCCACTGGCCTGGAGCGGGTGAACCTGCAGTTCTCAGGAGGCATAGGCTGGGGCTGGACAGGGAGGATGCCCACCAGGAGGACTCTGGGCTGTGGTCCAGGTCACTGAGATGGGACATGGACACTTCTGCTCTTTGTACAGACAGTTCATTTTGTTTTGGCACCCAGGGATGAACAGGACTGCTTTTGCTCACAGTCCTGGTTTGACACCAGCACTGTCTGGGGGTGGGGTGGGGGGGGAATTGTTTCCCAAAGAACACTTTGAATCCCAGACATACCTCATCTCTGCTTTCTTCAGTTCTTCCCTGTTGCCTCCTTGGGGTGATATGAAGAATTATGACCTGGAGCAGGAAATTCTCTTCCCCTTATCTACAGCACCCTCTTTTTTAACTATCCCCAGCCAACACCAAAATGCTAATGGCTGGCATCTGTTGCTCTTTTAGGAGACAAGACAGCTGCATTAACCTAAAAACACACCCACAGCCACGACAGCAGGTCAGCAGCCCAAGAATCTCATGCATCAGGCGGTGAGACAGGCATGCCGCTGTCATGGTTCCAGAAAGAAAGCTTGGCTAAGGCAAAAGCCCGCTGCCCTGGAAACAAGCTGACTCTATTCATCTAAATACACTGTTGAGGCAGCATCTCCTCGGTGGGGTTAGAGGTGAAACCCACAGGAGTGTGGAGCCTCTGGGCAGGGGCAGAGGCAGAGGCACCGGCACCCTGTTCTTACAAGGTGGGGTGCAGAAAATCTGGGGTGGGAGAGGGAAGGGGTCCAGTGACTCCCTGATCTCTCAGCTGAGCCAGCAAGTCTTGAAAAGGGTTAAGCACCTGGTCAGGGAATTGCATGCCTGGGCTTGTTTTCCTGCCCAGCCCATGTGTGTGTTTGTTGTGCTGGGTCATGGAAAGGCTTGTTGGGTGTTGGAAGCCGTGCAGGCTCCTGGGGCTGTTCGCTGCTGCCTCCGGGTATCCCTGAGCACTGGCAGGAGCTCAGTGCATGCCCGTGACTGAGGATCGGCAGAGAGAGCCACTGGAATGAGTGGAGTGACAGCTCCAGTCTGGAAGGCTGTGGTGTCCCATTCTGTAGGAAGCTTGCTGGGGTGGAAGGTCTCAGCTCAAGCCGGGGGGTGTCAGTGCCCCAGCACAGACCCCATTCACAGCAGGTCACAGCACTGCACATGGCAGCCCCCCTTGTTTTTGGGGCTGGCCCACAGGGGCCACCAGCCCTCATGGAGACACAGCTGAGGATCAGCCCCACGACACCACTGGAGAGAGGTTTTTGGTATCTCTCCTTCACCCACCATCCTGGCTTAATGACAACCTCATGTCAAACAGTTCCCACAGCCTTTATGGGAAGGCTCACAGACTTCTCCTGCCCGGAGGAGATGGGAAGAGGTGAGCTTTTCTGAGAACAGAGCTGCTTCTGGTAAACTCCTTTCTTAGAGACTGCCAGTATGCATGTGCAGACACGCCGGATGAAGAAGTGGGAAGAAGGGATGTGGAGAAGTGCCAATCGTGCTGGCCCATGCATGCCATGGGATGGGGCCCGAGGGCTGGCTCTGTGGCAAATGAGAACTCACAGCACCCCAGGCAAAGGGCTGTGGTCAGGACCTGGCTGTTCCTGCCGGGAAGACCCTTCCAGGACAGGGGGATTCCTGGCACAGGCACTTGATACTCTTGCTGGCATGGGAGGGAGGGATGGGGGGAGTAAGGGGGGCTGCTGCAAATCGGCACATGCCTTATCCTCTCCCACAGCCAGGGCAGCAGGCACTAGTCTGGTCTCAGGCTCTGGCAGAGGTGAAATAGCAGAGCCATGGCACTTTGCTTCTCCTCATCTTCTGTCCAATCCACAGGGGCTCTGGAAGGACCCTTTTCCAGGATGCAAAGGAAGGGAGGGCCCCCTTTATCACCCTGGGACAAAGCACAGCACAGCCACCCCTGTGCCAAGGGAGAGCCTGGCAGCAGCTCTGGCAGCAGCTGTGGTCTCCTATGGCATGTGGAGGTTTTTGTCTTGCCCTCCTGACCAGCCCTGCTGCCACTCTCACCTCTTCTCCCTGCAGGGCAGTGGTAAGAGATTGCCCTTCCATGGGCCATGGAATCACAGAACAGTTTGGATGGGAAGGGATCTTCAAATGCCATCTAGTCCAACGCCCCTGCCATGGGCATGACACCATTCATTAGACCAGGTTACTCAGAGCCCCATTCAACCTGACCTTGAACAATTCCAGGGATGGGCCAGCCACAGCTTCTCTGGATAATCTGTGCCAGAGCCTCGCCACCCTTATTGGGAAGAATTTATTCCAGATATCTAATCTAACCCTGCTCTCTCTCAGTTTGAAGCCATCCCACCCTCTCCTGTCATTCCGTGTCCTTGTCCAAAGTCCCTCTCCAGCTCTCTTGTAGTCCTGTTAGTACTGGAAGGAGCTCTAAGATCTCCTTGGAACCTACTCCAGGCTGAATAACCCCAGCTCTCTCAGCCTGTCTCCATAGCAGAGGTGCTTCAGCCCTCAGAGCATCGTGGTTCTGTCAGGACATGCTCCAGCAGCTCCACATTCCTCTTGGTGCCCCAGAGAGTGAGGGACAGATCCTCTGTCTCTCCTCCATCGTGCCAGCATCATGGAACCGTTGTCTTCAGGGCCTGCAGCTACGCAGGAGGATTGCAACATCAGGATGTCTCCCCAGCTCTGTAGGGGCTTGGGCAGGAGCCAAGGGCTTGATGTGTTCAGGAAAGGCTGCTCTGGTAGAGCCCCTTCATGCTCCTTCCCCTCAGCTGAAAAGCTGCCCAGGTTTCACCTCTGCCATCCAGGCACCTTTCCCCACAAGAGCCTTCCCCATCCCCTTCCCTAGGGAAGAGCTTGTTCCCGGTGGCTGCATTGCTCTGTGGGAGGACAAGTGACTCTTTGTTTAGAAAGAGCATAACCATGTTGTGCACTGAACAGCTCTGAGTTTGTTTCTTTGCACACAGTATTTTCAAACAACTTCAATCTCATTCATTGCAGCAGACAGTGCAGCCCTTGGCAGCCTCCATGGGACAGGCACAGGATGAGTTTTCCTCAGTTCTGGCTGCTCCAGCTGCCACAGAGAGGCACCAATTCCCACTGCAGGTATGCACCTTTCCCTGCAAAGTCCCACTGGGATCAGCCAACAGTTTGCAGCTCATGTGTGATGCTGCGAGGGGAAGAGCTGCACCCTGCAGCCTGGCTGCCTTGGGATGCTGACTTGTAGCTGTGGAAAACACAGAGTATCAGCATTTTGCACTGTGTGCTGCAGCCCAAATTGGTTCTCATTTATAGAGAAGGAGGAAGCCATTGTGTTCAGAGAAGTGAAAGCCAATGTGATGTTCTCGACTACTTTTGAAAACATTTCCTATGTAAAGCAGTTTCCTTAAAACATAAGCCCCGGTCTGGTTGACACTTCCAAAATTGGAGTTTTTCCGTCCCCTGTGGAGACACTGGCTGCAGACAGGTCCAGACATCTGCTCCTCATTTCCTGCTTTAGCCTTAAATGTGAGAAAATACAAAATCATGCCGTGCCAAGCAGACTCTCTTGATCCCCTGCCATTTAATTCTCTCCCTTATTACCTTAATGGCTCAAGAGCTCTACATGAAGCACAGAGCCTTCTCCAAAGGGCATCTCCAAAGTGAGAGGCTACATTTGGCTCTAGGGAACCTTCTTCTGAGTTTGGCACTGGTGTCCTTGGCCAGGGGAGAGAAGATTGGTGGGTCAGTTTGTGTCAGAGCAGTGGCTGAGCTGCCAACCCCACTGAGGTTGGTTAGTGTGAGGACGAGCTGCCATGAGGCAGCTGGGAGCTGGGAGCCTTGTTAGGGGAAAGGGGATCCCATCATATGTCCAGAGCTGGAGTCATGTGTCAGCATATCTCCCTTGCAGCATCAGCGCTGACTGGGTCTTCCCAAAAGCTAAGTGCTCCTGCTGGACTTCCTCCTGGGATGGAGGACAATATTGTGGGCAGCCAAGGATGCTGTTGGTACCTGTTGCCAGGCCCTGCTCTAATGTCACCAGCCCCTGAGGCCTTTGGAGCTCCTGAACACGCTTCTCATGAAGTGGAAATCATCAAAATTCTCATCTGATCCACTCTGGCATCTTTCTTTCAGGTCAGATAGAGGCTCTTAGCTCTCACTGACTTTCCCTTTTAATTCTCAGTCTTCACCATATTTCAAGGAATAGAAATCTACTGTAACAGTTCTTCTTTCACAAAGAACTGAAACAGCAAAAGTTTCCAGCATGGAAACTCCCTGAAGGAGACGGGAGGTATTCTGAGACCATTTCCTGTTTGTTTAAGACACAGCCCACATTCTCTTTATACATTGTTTTGCATATAAAGCTTTGCAGGTTCAGAGTGCTTTTTGCCTTCAAGAGCAATTCCCCAGGCATTCCTCATATATTCCCTCCACCTGTGAGGACCCTGACCCTGTGCACAGCTCAGGCTGGTTGTGAACAGCCCCTGGCAAAGCTGCGGTGGGTGGGAAATGCTGGAGTTGCTTTCATGTCTCTCCTGGGTAAGATGGGATCTGGCACTTTGACCTGTGGTATCTGTGGTTTGGAGCAATAAACCAAGTTCCTGGCTTGCCAGCAAGCAACCAAAGGTTAGGGGGTGACATCACATCAAGCTTCTGAACGTGCCTGGTGCCTGTCACCAACATCCCCAGCAGACCTTGTTCTCCTTTTGGCTGCAGCAAAACCACTGGTTAGGTAGCAGGACATCCATCCTCATATGAAAATGTCTTTAGAGCAGAGCAGGAACTGGAGGCAGAGATCCCCGACTCCAGCATGGACACTGAACTGTCTGGCATGACATCCTTTTGTGGGTGCTGAGGGTCACACCTGGGGCACTGCTGGAAGGCCCAGAGGTTGCAGGACCTTGGTGCCCTGTGTGTGGTCCCTCTGCCCACACTCCATGGCAGGAGCACAGGCGAATATTTGCTCATGTTTTTCCCTTGTCCATGTTTCCAAGCCTTCCTCATTCATACTACAGTTATAAGGAGGTGAAAAAACCAACCCTCTTCCTGTTATCTACTGCTCTTTTTTGGTGCTGTAACACCCTTCAGAGAGCCTTTGGGTACAAAGGGTAACCTCAAGAAGCCTTCTCAGGAAGAATGGGAACAGGCTGGGATGAACTGCCCCTGGTTCCCAGTTACTGAGTTCTTCTGCTCCTTGTTTCCCTGAAGGTTGGTTATCCCTGACTTACACAGTTGTACATTGCTTGGAAGCTGTGATTCATCTTTATGGATTGGGATTGCTTGTGTAGGTCACCTGCCTGCCTGCCCTTATCCTCAACACAGTTTAATCTACAGGTCCAGATCTACACTGAAAAATAACCTGCTATTCCTGGAAACTAAGTGAAATTAAATCAAATTGAGAGAACAAGTGCCCAGACAACTTCTACTGTAACTAAAGAAGCTAGAATCAGTTGAAGGTAAGATGAGCTTAGCTCCGTCCTGAGATCCTTCCCTGTCAGACTGACACAACACCTGTATTTTATCACCAGTTATATCAGGAATATCCCTTGGAATACATCAGGTCCTCTGTCTTTAGGTTCCTCAAAGCTGCAAGACCTCAAAGCAGTGCAGTAGGGGGCTGGCACTGGTGTGCTGGAGGAGCAGATGTGCAATGGGATGGGAGGGTGGTATAGGAAGTAGGCAGGGAGCGATGGTGCCAGCCTTCTGCCAGCTGCAGCCCAGGTTTGTCACTACTCTTTGGAACTGCCTGCTCCCATTGGAGCCAGTTGCTGTGCCTCTGTGTCTGCTTTTAGTGACAAATGCAGGGCTTGCTGTTGGCTCAGGCTCTTGCTGCTGCCGATACTTGAAAGCTCATGGTGTCCCAGAGAGCCACGCTGAGGCTGCTCTCCACACCCCTGCTGTGGAAATTCCTCATGCAGATGCCACCTCCAAATCAAGCTGCTGAGCTCACAGGGAGCAAAGGGAGATCTCCAAAAGTGACCTGGAGGAGTTCTCTGCCAGCTAAAACACCTCCAGCCCAATCTGCAGAGGAAAAACAGCTGTATTATCTGCCAGAGAGCAGTCTGTGCCTTAAAACAACAACGCCTATGGCAAGTCATGCCTTTGGCAAACAAAGCACTCCCCCTCCCACTTACCTGAATGTCAGAGCCCTTCCTCAGTTTTATCTATCCCTGGCAGCAAACCCTTTGCAGAAGAAGCAGAACCTGTTTCTTCAGGGGAGATGTGAGCATATGTGGGCTGTGCCATCACTTCCAGCAGCCAAGGTGCCCGATGGCTTCAGGCAGTGCCACTTCCTGGAATAAAAATTTCCTGTAAGGCTTTGTGGAACCTGAGAAAACACTATAAGGGGAAGCATCAGAAAACATCCCAACAGACTCAGCATGTTCTGCTCTGGCTGGATCAAACAGGCTACTTCAAGCCTTAGTTTTTATTTTATTTCCTTGAAATCGGCTTTTTCTTCTAACACAATATAAGCAAAAATAGATGCACTGTATGGAAACGTGGGGATTTTCTCTTTCGAAAACTAAAATCCCGACTGGAACTGTTGGAATTTCCCGCAGCACAGAGATGCCAGATTTCCACCAGCTTTAAGAAAGCTTCAGGCAAAAAGATTTCTGGAGCAGTCACAGGCTCAGTCTTGATCTTATCTTCAATTAAGAGAGTTAGCAGGGGGAAATGGTTCTGTTTTCTGGGACCTGAGATGAAAGAGAAAGTAAGGGTGCAGGATGTGACTGGAGTGCTGGTATGTCCGCTTCCAACCTGGCTGTGGGCTGGTGCCGGAAAGCCCCCGGACAGCCTGGTTCTGGCAGAACTGGGGGTCTCGTGTCCTGCTCTCAGCATCAGCAAGACCCCGATGTCCGAGCCCCTGTATATATGGAAAATCGGGCTGTAATACTGAGCACATGCTGCAGACAGCACGGCCAGGGCACAGGAGCTGCCTGCGGAGTCCCTGGGTCCCTGCTCACCCCTCTCTTTGGTGATGCTCCTTAGAGGCAGGCTGGCCTGAGATCAAAGTGTGGCTCATGAACTCCTAATCCTGATTAGCAAATTCCATCTCCTTTGGCCTAATGACTGCTGTTGTAAGATGGCTGCCAAAAAGGAAGGGAATAACTGCTTTTGCGTTTGGGTAATTAATGAGGTTACTGAGCAGCGGGGAGCTGTATTTGGAGGTGGGGAGAACTTTACAAGCCTCAGGACAGTGATGCCTTGGGGCAGGCCAAGAGACACATCGGTGGGAGAGGATGATGGAGCAGCCAAGCGCTGAAAGTCCCTGCCTGAATAATTTGCCAAGCAGTCTGGGGCTGCTCCGCATGGGCTAGGAAAAGCTGGTGTAATTACATCTGGGGAATTCCAGGAGCCATCCAACTCCAGAGCAGGCGCTATTCCCTCCCCTGTCCTTCTCTTCCCTCCGCCTCCTGTCGTCACCCTGGACACACGGGAGGGAGCTGAATATCAACTAAAGCTCCATCTCGGTGCTTCATAATCCTGGAATGAGCGGCAGCAGCTGTCCTGCTCCGGAGGATGCAATAAGCGGCCGGGAGTGGGAAATACTGCCGGTAATCCCTCCCTGCCTGCCTTTCCTTCTGCCGACCACGGGAACATGAAGGCTGTCTCTCTCCAGATCCTGCTGCTTGTGCTGTGGGCCCTGTGCCTGGTGACCCTGGCTGGAGGTGAGCGACAGCCCCCCTTACCCCACCTTCCCCGGGGAACAGCCAGGGCTGCCAGCAGGAGGGGATGGGGATGGGGCCGGGGAAGG
>VZTX01021000.1:51314-134458 GCA_013400915.1 Pardalotus punctatus | reverse complement strand
CGGCGCTGCCTGGCGGGGGCGGGGCGGCGCCAAGATGGCGGCGGCGATGGCGGCAGCGGCGGGCGGTGCGTGAGGAGCTCCCGCGGCCCCCGGCCCCGGCGGGATGTGCGAGACCTACTCCCGCTGGCTGCTGCGGGTGTCGGTGGCGCAGATCTGCCAGGCCCTCGGCTGGGACTCGGTGCAGGTCTCGGCCTGCGACCTGCTCACCGACGTGCTGCAGCGGTACCTGCAGGGGCTGGGCCGGGGCTGCCACCGCTACTGCGAGCTCTGTGAGTGCGGGCTGGGGCTGGGCCGGGGGGGATGCGGTTGGACACGGTCCTGGGAGGCCACTGTGGGCGGCCCTGCTTGAGCAGGGTGCGGACTGAATGAGCTCCGTGACCCCTGCCAGCCTCGGCCATCCCGCCAAGGGAGCAGCGCTGGGGACTGTGCGGCAGGACAGGGGCACGGGAAGGTGGGATTTGAGCAGGGCAGGAGAGCACAAGGAAGTGGTTTGGAGCAGTGCTGGGGCCTGGGGGACAGGGCAGGAGGTCACGGGGAGTGGGATTTTGGCAGTGCTGGGGTCAGGGTGACAGTGCAGGAGGGCACGTGGAGGTGGATTTGGGCGGGGCAGGAGGGTACAGCGAGGTGGATTTGGGCAGTCCTGGGGGCCTTGGGGATGGGGTGTGGTGGGGAAGGCTGTGGGGTATCAGTGTGGAGGCATGGGGAGGGCAGCTGGGAGCCTGTCAGGCAGTGCCAGGAGCTGGGGGTGCTTGGCAGGAAAGGGTCGTAGAGGTGTGGTCATTTGGGCAGGGCAGGAGAATGTGAAGAGGTGGGATTTGGGCAGTGCTGGGGTCTCTGGGTTAGTGGGTGCGAGGTGTGGGTTTGTGGGAGATCAGCCCATGGGCCAGTGCTGGGGCAGTGGGGAAGGGGAAAGGGAGCTAGGCTGTGGAGCAGGGCAGAGAGAGAATGGGGAGGGAAGCCATGGGGCAGCGCTGGTGTAAAGGGGTCCTGGTGCCAGGGAGAACTGTGGGGCAGTGAGTCTGGGTATAGGCCAGGAGTTGGGTCTGTGGGGCTGGAGTTGGAGAAAGGGAGGCTTTTTGGCAGTGGGTCTGGGATATGGGGACATGGGGCTGCTGTCCCACTCTCTGTGGTTACAGCGTGCAGTGTGCTGAGGAGTGGGAAACACGAGTAGAGGAGGGGTAGAGGGGACTGTTGGCCCCATTGCTGGGCTGTTCTGAATCTGGTAGGGGGGTGAACTGGGGGGGAGAAGGGGCAGCCAGCCCCTTTGCTGGACAAAATGTGTGCATGGGAGGATGTGGTGCTGTGTTGTCCTGGCTCATTTTTGGGTCATCTTTTACGCCCTGGGGACAGGGCTGTGGGGGCCCACTGCGGGTGGGGATGTGTGTGTAGAGTTCTTTGTTCTGGCACACGGGGAAGTGCTGAGGATGGAGGGTGCAAAGTTTGGACTCCCTTGTGCATGGGGTGGGAGAAGTGTGGCTGGAAGTCCTGTTGCTGGGGTGCTCTGGTTTGGTGATGTTTGTGTAGAGAGAGGAAGAAGTGGCACTGTGGGACTGGGAACATGTCTGTGGGGAATGTGGGAAGGCAAGGATGCACTAACATGTTTTTTGGGGGAAGTTGAGCTGTGTTGCACAGGAGTGTGATGGGAAGTCTGGAGATGTGGAGTGTGTGTGCAGAAGGGGTGGGATGGGGCTGGGGATGATTTAGTGCGCATGGCATGAGGTATAAGTGTCCTCATGTGGATGCAGTGGAAGAAGCTTGGCTGGATATATTAGGGACTGGAGTTAGCCAATGCTGCCATTGAGGTGGTGCAGAAGGAGCTGAAAGTGAGTGTGGGAGGCAGGATGCCCAGGACCTCACTGGATTTAGGATGAGGTGGTGCTGGGGTGGGAGCATGTAAGGGGTGAATTTACAGCAAGTGGGAGAAGAGAAAAAAGAGAGGTCTGGGAATCAGTGCCAAGGACTGCTAGCTGGGTCGCACAGGAGTGTGGAATGTTGGTGTTGATGGGTTTGGAAAGGGAGTACCGTTGCTGGATCTGGCAGTACAATAGAGGATACAGCTGTGTGTCCCTTGGGATTGTCTGTGCCCCTGCAGAGCCTGCAGTGGAGGTACTGAGGGGTTGGATGTCCTGCTGGTACCTACAGAAATTGGGCTGTGGGACGATGGGATGTCCAGTTGCATGCTGGGTCAGTAATGCTGCCAGTGAGGTTGAGAGCCTGGTAGGTGTGTGCTGGGTCAGGGAATGTCAGGAAAGGGTGCTGGTGGGTCAGGAAGGGCTGGGGAGGTGGCAGTGGTGGGAGGAGAGGGAGGTTGTCAGGGTCACTGCTGGGTCTAAACAGGAAGTGTTGTGGGGAATGCAGAGCAAGGCTCAGGCTGTCAAATGTGGTTGGAGGGTCACAGGTCTGCGTGTGTGTGGAGGCCTTTGCTGCCCTACATGTGAGGCAGGGAGGGTGTCATGTGGCAGAGATTTGTGGGCAGAGATGGGGCTGCCAGTGCTCCTGCTGGATCTATGAGTATTAGGAGGGAAATGAAGGAGGATGTCCCTAGTGGAGGGACTTTGGGGAGCAAGGGTACCCTGGAGAGGTGGGTGTAGTCTGTGTGTGCCTGGAAAAACAGGGCTGATTGTGCCTCCTTGTGCCAAGAGGAACATGTTCCCCCTTCCTTTGGCATGCTGGAGAGCTGTGGCATTGTGGGCAGCTGCTGCTCCATGTGTCCTGTACTTGTGGAGGGGAGAGTCCTGGAGAGCCCCTGGGGCAGAGGTCAGAGCAGTTGGGTCTGGTAGGGGTTGGAGCTGGGGTGAATAATTGATTGCTTGTGAAGTGCTGGGTAGGGAGAAGGTGGATCTGGGGCTATTGTAGCCACCACCAGTTCAGAGAATGTGCTGGGGACTGCAGGAGGTTACTGGACAGGTAACAGGGATGGTAGCCCTGAGATGCACCCCTGGGAACGTTTGCCAGTGCATCTGTCCAAGCTGTGGGAACTGTGCTAATGAGGTGTCACAGCCACAGATGAGAGGAAAATCAGAGGCATGCTGCTGTGAGCTGGTGGCAGATTGGATGCAGCATCAAAATCCAAGGAAGTGTAAGGGCTGGGTGTGTTGGATTCCTCTGCTGAATTTGAATGAATTTGGGGAGTGTGAGGAGCTGGGAAGCGCAGTGTGAGTAGCTTGGTCAGGAGAGGAGCAGCCGTGGCCTGAAAGTGCTGTTGCTGAAGGTCATGTCCCTTCTTTGAAGAAGGGAAGTTCTCACTGCTGCAGGGGTCTCCCATGAAGCAAAGGGATGAGCTGGGTGCACCTGGTCCTGCCTCTGCTCCATCATTTCAGGAATAATTGAGATTGAGTCTGACACTGCCAGTGTAACCAAGCTTGGGAAGGACTGTGTGCGGCAAACTGGATTTCTCAGGTTGAGTAGGTTTTCTTGTACAAGCTTTCCCCAAATTTGAGAGCAAGTTAATCTAGAAATGGGACTGTGCAATATTAATCCATATCTCCCAGCAGTATAAGTGCAGCTGCTGCAGCTCTGGAGTTTGTATCTCAATCCACACAGAAATTATTTTTAAAGCAATTAAAGGAGACAGCAGAGGGTTTGGGAGAACAGAGTTTTTGGGGTGAAAAAGGAGCTCACCTAGACTTGGTAAGAGCTGTCCTTTGATAGGGTTAGTACAGATGTTGGGGAAGATATTTGTGCTGCATTGTTCATATGACTGGGAGGAAAAGACACAGAGATGATGCAAATAAAGCTTTTTCCTTTTGGTGTTGAGGACTGGAAGTGTGTAGAGCTTGGTTATCACTCTCTTGCTTTGGGTTTGCTTACTGAAAGCAGGGAAAGGCATTTTTCTCCTCTATGAATGGGGAAGGAAGTACCACAAGTATCACAATCTTTTGGTTTGGTGGTTTTTTGTGTTTTGTTTTTTTTCTTTGAGGAGACGGGGAATATGCTGTTTTCATGCCAGTGATGTGGTATTTTTTATATTACCTCTCTTAAAATGATTCCTGTATTTCTTTCTTTAAAAGGGTTTGTAAAACGACATCTTAATACTGAGCTGACGTCTCCCTGCGATTCCAGAATTGTTTCTTTTTGCTCCTAAAATAAGTTACTTTACAAACCCAGCTCTGGATGAATGAGTTGAATTCTGCCATGGTTTTGCATAAGTAGAATTAATTAAATTCCAATTGTAGCATCTTTATTGTCAGGGTGTTATCTCAGAGTCAAACCAGTGGGGTTTGAGTTAGCAGGGCTGTCAGCTGAGGGACATAATCTTTGTGTTCCAAACTGAATGGATTTATTCTGACGTAGTTGAGACACTGTGGTATCGCTGTGAAAAGCCTGTCATCGCTGCTCACGTGTTCTCTCACGTTCTTCTTGCAGAAGAAAATGATGGCTCTCCCAGCTGGGTTAGATCTTTGTTCCAGCTGTTACATCCCATTAGGAGAGCTACATTCAAGATTTTCATTACTTTTCTGCTGTTGTTTCTTTGCATTTGCAGTAGCTGTAGTTGATGGGAGCTTCTGTGGCTGCAAAGAGAAGGCAAAAGGATTTGCAAAGCGGGTTTGAGATGTGTTTGATGCCGTGAAATGCTTCTGAATGCTGTGCTGGGGGTGGAGGAAAGGCTGAACTTACAGGGAGAAAATCAGGGTTTTCCTCTTAAAGTACACCATATTATGCTGCTCAAATTTATGGAAAGCTTGTCAGAAGAACACTATGCGATATGCTATGTGCTGTTTTATCTTAAAATTTAAATTAAATATTGGAAAACCAGTGTTGGAGCATGTAATTAAGGTATTGGGCTACAAACCAAACTGATGTAGTGTGGTTTCTGAGAGCAGACTTCTGCATTGTTGGTGTTTGTTTTAAGCAGAGGTGAAAAGGGAAAAGCTCCCTGTTAGGTGCCACTTTGTTTTGCACTCCTATTTCATATGGTTTGATAGAGGGGTGGCAGAGCTGGTGCTTTGGGTTATCTGCTCTGGATCTTCTCATATAGTTTGGGTTTTTTAATGCTGGGGAGCTGTCCAGTGAGGACAGATCAGCATCTGCTTTATTTGCCATGAATTTAGCTAATGTAGCTTGGCAGTGGGGTGGTGGGTTATAGACCTGCAGAATATGTCATGTTTTACCTCTGAACACATCCAGTGAGGGAGCTCAGTTTGCAGTGTAGTTATGTGGAAGGTGCAGTTTGTGGGAGGGATGAAGAGTGGAGTTGTGGTTCCTGGCTCCCAAAGTCTCATTTTTCTGTTACATTGCTCTAAAGCCAGCCAGATACAGGCTACTTAACGTCTGTCACTGGGGGCACCTGGGCACGTTTCAACAGGACAAATTTAGATTATCTGCTACTAAAACTAGAAGTGTAATAAACTGGATAATTGACTTTTTGAATCTAGAGGTGGATTTTGCTCTGCTTTCCTTCAATTTTCAGTATTGAGCTTATGCTTGGATATACCGAGATTTTATTTTTGTATTTTCTGATGACATTTTCTGACAGGAAGTAAAGTTTAAAGTTGGTCTTTAGTTTCATATTGTTTGACTGCTTTTTCAAAGACTATTTTTGCGCAAACATAGAATTGTAGAATATCTCAAGTTAGAAGGAACCCATATGGGTCATTGAGTTCAAGTCCCTGCTGCTTGCAGGACTAAATACTAATTATATATACATCTATATAAAATATAAATAATAGTAATGACTATATTTGAATTGGTATTATTAATGCAGCTGCATTTTTATTAAAAAGCAGGTTCTGATCTGGTAAGCATAATATTATAACTGGAAGGGAAAACTGCTGATCTTGCAAAATGTTTTCCAAGGCAGAACTGGCTCCAAACCTGCTCCAATGTCTGCACAGTCTCCTGTAAAGGAAAACTTCACTTCATTAAAGCCAATTTCTTTGGAGAATGAAACACCAAACCAATATTTTTGTTGGTAATTTCCACGGAGGAGAGAATTGACCTGGTATCAGCCTGGTATCAGCCATTTATCATTTCAAATTTACCTCATATGGGGGTTTTTTTGTTTGTTTTGTTTTGTTTTTTTTTTAGTTACTTCATTCTTATCACTCTACAATAATAATTTCTATCAAAGGATTAGATTTTGATGATCACTTTAAACAAGCTGATTCCCACTGCTGGTGCTGAATGACTTTGTGATAAGGGTCTATCCAGGGCCAATAACATTTGTTATAAGTGTACATTTTATATCCTGATAACCTTAAGTGTTGGTGTTTTTAAGCTAATTAACTTCTTACTGGCTACTAATAAAGGAGGACAACATGGTTTTTTTGCTTGGCATTTATGAGGTTAATGGGAGAAGGAGCAGACTGAGCACCACTAGGAAGAAGATGCTTTTGCCTGACTGGTAACTACATTAATAGTAGCCTTTCTTCCCCACTTAAGTGAATTTAAGTAAGGCATCTATACTTACTAAATGACCTATTGTGCATGCTTATGACTTTGCTGGATGGAAGCAGTTGTCTCCTTGAAACAGTTATCCTGGAGTAGCTTTCTGTGATGTGCTGGAGCACAAGGAAGGAATCTGTCATAGAGCCCACAATTAAAATACCAAGGAGCTATACCTAATGATTTGCTGGTTAAAATAAAATCTTTAAAAAATCTCTTATAGCAGCCATGAGGGGGAATGCTGGGCTATTTATAACACATGTACATGTTGCATGGGTGGTAACTCATTAATTTTTCTCAGTATATTTATTACAGAACTGTAGTTCCTTCCTTTAAGAAACCTGGCATGAAACTAAAAGCTCTTCTGTTCTGTACTTACTCGCCTGTTAAGTTTTCAGTGATTCATACAAACTTTGGGCCAGGAAGGAGGAGGTGATGGGGATGAGTTTGACAAAAGGAAATCAGCTGTTCCTGAGGCTGAATTTAGGGAAAGTGAGACAGTTCCCTAACTCCCACACACCCCCTCACAGTGCCTTTGGATAACATGAGCGCTGGCCAGCTTGTTTGCTGGAGAAATTCTTGTGACTTGCAAAAATAAAGTCAGCTTTAGGATCTTCTAAAAATTCCTCTTCCCCACAACCCAAACCCTTGTTTGTAGGGGAGTTTAGTGCACCATCCTTGTTCTGTTTTGTTTTTCCTTGTGGGCAGGTTGGCTCGTCTGCAGGTGGTGTTGAGCAGAGGGGCTGAGGGCTGGATAACTTCCTACCCAATAATTTACTCTGCCTGGATTCTCTTTGCCCGTTGTGTCAGTGCTGTACTTTTTTGGGCTGCATTTCTGTGTGCAGATTCTTCCTCACCCAGTGCTCATTCTTATGCCCAGGGAAGCTGAGAGTATCAGAGCTGCATGGCTATTCCCACAGGTTTCTGTTGAGCTGTTTTGAGACTAAATACTCTTAATTTAAAGCTGCCATCACAGCCCTACCAGTTTTGGAGCACAGTTCCCATTCAGGGAGATAGTGCACCTTAAAAGCTCGTGAAAAAGGTATTTTCCTAGTTCACTGTTCGTGGGGTATAAGGAGGAGAGCTATAACTTGCTGGATGAACTGTTCCCACCTCCTTCCATCTCTTCCCAGTCCTGAGCAACGATAATATTTAAAGTGTTGTGGTATAAAGAACAGCAAGAAACTGGAAACCAAAGCTCTGAAATGTTTGTGATCTGGCACTGACTTGCTGTGTGACATTGGATTAATTATTTCACTGGGAGGCTTCAGCATCTGAATTTTTGAACAGAGGATAGCACAGATATCTGAAGAATAATGAGATAAGTTCAGTATGCACAGATTAAACCTTTTTCTTGGCATCATTTACTTACAGAAAAAAGCCTAAGACTAAGTGAAACACCAGGAGAGAGTGTGTTACATGTTTGTCAGCATTCCCTTTCATGTGTCTGGCTTCTGCTATTTTACTGATTTTTTTTTATTAAGCCAGAGAGAGAAGAGGAATGCTAAACTGTTGAAATAGAAGTGTAAAGTCTTTATTTGATTAATAACCTGGAACTATGTTTAATGCATTTTTGCGCTGTGTCTATTTCCAATTGATAACTGGTTTGATTTTAAATAAGATATGGAGACCTGAAACTTTTTTCAAACACTTTTATCACTGAGGACACTCTCTTGAAAAGAAGTGTTAACTGTTCCATCCTTTCATCCCTCTGACAGTTGCAGGTTTAAACACTATTTTTAGCTTTCAATCAATCTTATGACTTGGCATTGTCTTTTTGGAGGCAAATGTCAAAGCTGTGGGAAAATTGAATTTTCTCTGGGGTTTTTTTGTCACCTTTTGAACCCACTTTCTAACACACATAATTGTTTTTTGGTACAGTTGTTAAATATTTCCATGCTTCAGTTACACTTTGTGGCTGCTTCTCTGCCATGTGTTCTTAGAAAGCACTTGTAGAAAGAATTCCTTTTTAGCGTTTATCACTTGCTGATCATGTCAGCACACTTTTCTGGAGGTTAAAAAGATCATATACAGATCTAGGAAAAGACCTTTGAAAAATTTTCCCCAAGTTTTTCTTTCCACCTGTCTGTCAAACTTGTACCTGTTAAGTCTTGACACCTTAGAAAATGCTTCAGTGAGTTCACAGGTACCTTCATAGCCTGAAGAGCAAGTAAAAGCAACAGCACAAAATTTCTTTGCCGTGTCAATTATCTGAGTTTAATTTTTTAAGCATAAAACACGCTTTTTTCCCACTAATACTACAAGGATCTCATAACTACTCCAGGGTGGTGTTATCCTCATGTAATTATGTGGATGCAAGTCTGGAGTTTGCAGAGGAAATTGGTATTGCACTTGTACCTGTACTTGTTACAGGTATTACACAAACAGAAACTCCGAGGTGGTTCTCACCCTGCAGAGTTCATGTTCCAAATACAGGGGAGTAAAAATGGCAATAACTTGGTCTGATCTCCCTTTTAGCTGTGGAAAGAATTAAAACACAAGAGAGACTTGCCCAGAGTCACACAAGAGGCCAGTGTTAGAGAGCTGAGAATCAACCCCATAATCTGAGTATTATCTTTATCTTCACTGCAAGACTTAAGAAGGGAAATTCAAGAACAAAATTCTCATTTTCTAAATGTACCTGCAGGCATGAGTTGGCTGGGGGTGGAATTCATGCAGTGATGTGAGAACCAGCCTGCTCAGCTGCCTCAGCTTCAAGATAAACCAAGAAGAGATTAGGTTAAAGGACAAACAAAAGAGCATCCCCCCCATTCTCTGGAGCCAGGGCTTCACAATAGCCATTGTGTTCCTTCAATAAGCACGGGCTGCTTTTCCATAATTACTTTTTAAAGTAAATCACAGCTTATCATCATATAGGGATGTAATATCTTCATAAGCCAATTCCACAGAATTGTAATAATTTGGTATATCATTTTATTGAATTAAAAATCATGTTTGGGGTTTACAGCTTTTTTTTTCTGTTATTATGAAAAGTCAGGGAGAGATTTGAAGTGGTGTCTTGGCTGCCAAAGTCGGGTGTCCAGTTCTCCCTCCAGAGGCCTTTTGAGGGATTTTCCTCTGGCGGGTCAGGGAAACAGGTACTTGGAGGACTTCTGCCTGTGTAATTTAAAGCTTTGAGCCAAACTAATTGTGTAACACAAACCGCGTCCTCTGTTGGACTGTTTTCTTGGAGATCATACTAAATAAAGATCTTGGCTGCCTGGCCAGTGCAGTTTCACTGCGTTTTTTGTGAGGAAAGTAAGATCTTTTCTGTAGAATCAAACTTAAGTTGCACCCCAGGAAATCAACCCCAAAAGTTTAGTATAAAATATTCTCTCTTCATCAGACCACTACTTAATATTCCCCTCTTTTATCCAGGAGGTGTAGCTAACCAGTAAGTGAGGTGGTTTATACTTTATGAAGCCTATAGATTTCATCTGGTAGAAAGATACTTTGTGAAGTTTTTTTTTTTATCAAGAGACTTTTTTCTCCCTGTACATACAGTCAGTTAAAAAAAAATGCGGTTTTTCCTCTTCTAGGCTGACAGATAATGTTTGATCTATTCCATACTGGTAAAGGGGCACTTTGTGAAGATGGGGTCATGTGGTGTTAATTTGCCAGGTAAAGCTGCCTGTTGCTGCTCCCTCAGTTTAGCTTGATTTGCTTCCTGGAGTGCACTTCTTTAAAGGTACGATTTGAAACAAAGTGGTGGCTCAAAACAAAACCCTTTTGCAAGTAGAACCTGGTAGAACTGTGGGGTGGTAAATCCATCTCTCCTGCTGGTGGTGAGCTGGGGGACTGTAATCTCGAAGCATCTTCAGGTCAAATTTTTCAACCTGGATTTTTGCAAAAAATATTGTTCTTCTGTTGTTTTTTTTTATTCCAGATGGCCGCACAGATCCAATTTTGGATGACGTAGGCGATGCCTTCAAGCTTATGGGGGTTAACCTGCATGAGCTGGAAGATTACATACACAATATTGAACCTGTCACTTTTGCACATCAAATCCCTTCGTTCCCCGTCAGCAAGAACAATGTCCTGCAGTTCCCCCAGCCTGGAAGTAAGGATGCAGAAGAGAGGAAGGAGTACATCCCTGATTACCTGCCACCTATCGTCTCCTCTCAAGAAGGTGCGAAATGAATCCTTTGCTTTCAGATTTGGTGTGTTTGGGTATTTGTGGGCGTCCCCCAGCAGCTCAGCTGTGCTGCCTTGTGGTAGTGGATTGGAGAGGACCCATGTGGTGTTACCCAAGCAGGGTTGTGAAACAGGTAGCAGTGCTGGGGCAAGTTTGTTTTCCACTGCTTTTACTTCCCTTCCAGATTAAGTCGTGCCAGAAATTCACCATGTTAACCTCTGTTTCTGTAACGCATTTTATGTTTTAAGTTTTCAGGTGACAATAGAAATGAATGCTTTGCATTACCTTTTATATGTTAACCTCTCCCTTATGCATCCTGTTAGAACTTCTGTAATTTGGTAAAGGTAGAAGAAGGAAGGGCTGGTGAGACTAGCACAGCATTTCCTGCTCCTGACAGCTGTTATCTTCTTCCTTGTAAAAAATTTCACCAAAAACCCCCAAACCAAACAAATGGAAAAACCTCATTTTCTAATTAAAACAAATCCAGCTTCAAAATATGGGAGTTGTTTAGAGGCATTGTACTTACTTTTAATTCTCTTTGCTAACATTGATTAGGGTTTCATCATCACTGTTCCACCTGCTCCTTCCCTTTCTTGTCCCACAGAGGCAAAGGTTGAGGAATCAGTGAAAGCAACTATAAAAGTGCTACAAGCTGCAATTAAACTGAGAATTTTGACTGTGGCAGTAGAAAAAGCAAAATTGTTTTCTCTATTTTTGAGCTATATGAGACTTGATTGATAGTAAGATAAACCATTAAGAAATGTGACCTAGTCTGACTTACCCTTTGAATAGTGAACAGCAAACAACTGTACTCTGTGTGGAAATAAATATATATAAGCTTGTGGGTATAAAAATGCCAGACAGAAGAACTTAATTTTCCAAAAGAGTGTAATGAACAGGTGCAGCCTGCACAAGATACTTAATTTAGAATTTTCTGACGACAGAAGGGATATCATCATCTATTGTCCACATTGTTCTTTCTAAGAACTAAAGTTTTAAAGTCTGCACATTGAAATAGGTGTTAAAACTCTCTCAGTGTAAGGATGAACATAAACAACATCACCTTATTGGGCAAAGAAATCCCTTGCTGTGCTGCTGCCAGTGTGGCATGGGGCAGTATTCCAGTGATTTAGCAAGGGATCGGAAATGTATGTTCAGGCTTTCTTACATCACGTTCAGCTACAAGATTGCAGTTGCTGTGTGCTCCAGTTAGACCAGTTGTGGTCAGGAGCAGGTGTTTGAGGAGCAGAGGGCTGTCAGCTACTGGGTTTAGTGTGTTCAGAACAAATATGCTCGTTCCAGTAACAAGGTGAGGACTAACTCATCCTGGTGAGTATTTCTGAGGCTCTGTAGACTTTAGTTTGCAGTTTCCTTTAGTTGTATTTTATAGATCAATAGCATTCCAGTGTCTGTTGCCTTAATACAACCCAGGAAATGGAACTGTTGTTCAAAACAAATACTTTATGAAATTAGTAAGGAGATCTTAAAGTCTCACTCTTGTGCAGTTTGTTAAAAGGGTTGTTTTAAAAATCTAACAACTCTCTCAAACCAGGAAAAGGAGACAAACAAAATGTAAATATCATACATATAGACAGCATATATAAAAGAAGAGTACAGAGGAAGAAGACTTTGAGAAGTGAATAGGGATTTTAACTCCCCTGTTCTGGCTACTTTCTTTAGCCTGATCTTTCAGGAGGTAAACAAACACCATTCTGTCAGAGAAATTCGGCATCTTTGAAGTATAATAAGTTGCCCAGCAGCGTTGCAGTTGTTTTGGCTTTTTTTTCCTTGGAAAATCATACTTTAAAATATGCAAGGAAAGTCAAATCCAGCAAGGCTCAAAGCAGCTGCAGAGAAATAGCTGAGCATGGGGAGGGAGAGATGAGTGTTACAGACTCAGCCTGACAATACACGACATACAAAGAGAGGCTAAAAATTGAAATGGGAACAGTTGTGCTTTTTCTTTTTTTTTTTTTTATATGTAACTTTTTATACTCTTTCTCTTGCAAGTTAGATCCAGGAGTTAGATTTTAGCAGTCCTTATAAATAATGTATGAATCCTTTTAACACCTGAAGCAAGAAGATATTATTTCCAAACTTGGATGAGAACCAGGAAAACTTCTGATGCCTAAGGGTAGTGTATCAGAGGACCTATAGACACACACAACTTGAAAAAATGAATAAAATATTTTTTTTAATGGAAGTTTAAAAGAAGAATTAAATACAGTTGCTGAATGCAGATTTGTTATAGTTGATTTAAAATATTTACAGTTGAGGACATTTTAATTTTGAATTAAGTGTTTTCTGAAAATGGTGGTTGCGCTCTGAGGTTTGTTTTTGAATGGGATGAAGTGGAACACAAAGCAACTGTATATGTATTGTTCCATGTTATTTATTCCAAGTAAAATTTGGAAGAAAAACTTACTTTTGCAGATTAAAGGAGTGCATTGTAAAAATATTGAAGAATTGCAGAAGCCATTTAAATACTTCGCAATATTTTATAATGTAGGAAAAAAACCATGAGGCTGCTCAGATTGTGCAGTCCATAATATTTGAGTTGCTTTGCGGAGGCAATAATTAGTAGTGGAGGAAGGCTTTGTGCACATTTGGGTATGTAATGTAAATCTATCAGTGACTTTAAGGAATCGTCAGCAGGACTCATTGTGTCCCAGTTTATATTGAAGCCTAGAGCTCAGCTCAGTTATGAATATTTATTTACTGTTAGGGGTCAGAAATTACAAGTGCTGATATATTTTAGCAATAATGTAGCCATGACTTTTGGTAAGAAAAAGCATTTTTTTAGTATTGTTGATTTAAAAACCAAACCAAAGCAGTGTTCAGTCTCCGCCATGGCCAGTAGGTGTTGCTAACCTCCTTCCCAAAAGTCCTTTAGTTCTGCACGTGTAACCAACATCTTATTTCCCCTTATTCTAGAGCTGGAGGTAGTTCAGACTATTCAGAGGCTGCCCAGCAGCTCAAGAAATGTCTTAGTTATTGCCAGAGAATCCATAAGAGCAGAAAGTCCTTCCAGCCTGAGAGGAGCCTCCTTCTTCATTTGTACTCAGTAAGAAATTCTGAAAGAGCTCTGAGTGATTCCTGAAGTTGTGACGTGAAAGGGAGGAAGACAAGATTTCAAGATCTGTAATTTGTGTCAGTCAGTTCAGTTCAGTGACACAAGTTTTGTTCCAAGAAATCAGGAAATGGATTTTTGCCTTAAATATGGAGTGCAAGTTCTAACCAAATGCTTGAGCTGTGAGGATCTGCATATATAATTCTATATATTATAAAACAATCTGACTCAGTATCGCCATGGAAAATGCTGGGTTTTTAGCCGTATTTTTACAAAGGACACTGAAGGGATAATTTTATGCCAATGTATCATGATGTTTGCTGTCTGCCTATTTTTAATTAGTCTCCTTTTTGTTTTTGAGTTAGTTTAGCACTGTTGTCACTAAAATGTCATGGTAAACTTGTAAGACAGATTAAAAAAGGAGAAAAAAATAAATTAGTTACAAAACATGATGGTCATGCTTTATTTCTTGTGCTTTAATGCAAGAGAACATACATTTTGCAATAATAAATCAACTTCATAGAATTTGTTGATTGCATTTGAAGCAAAACAGTATGTGCTGAAACTAGGCCAGCTGAGGAAGCCCAGATACTTCTCCACAGCTAATAATTGCTATTACATTTTGTGATACTGTTGAGAGCCCTGAGTCCTGATGCTGTAAGAACATGTACCATTCTCCATGGTTAAAACTAAGAAAAGTGAGATGTGAATCCTACATGTGCTACAGTATCCTTATTTTTAAGCTTCCTAGAATTTATTTCTACCTGTTCTTGCACCTCTTTTTATGAACTTATTTTTTTTTAAAAATTGTTTGTATTTTAAATAACCACTTTATGTCAACTGCTCTCTTTTTGTGACAATTTGAAGTCACAGATTTCATCGCTACTTCTCTGTCTGAAAAATTGAAGAAAACACATTGTTTTTTTGTGTGCAGTGCAGTTCGTAGTCTGTGGTATTTGCATTAGACCCTCATTCCTCTCTTTCACTGTAATTGTGGTGGGGCACTTCAGCAGGATGTGAGGGTTCTTTCCCTTAAAAATGGTGTGGGAACAAATGTAATTTTTACCAGGCATTACATTTTGTTGTCTTTCTTTCCTGGTAATGTGTGCTTGCACTGCCATTGTATTTCTGATCATAAGAGTCAGGACAAGCTCTTGGCACAGTTTACAAATTCAGATTTATTTGTAGCCTTTTCTGTCAGAGCATTTTATTTCCCTGTCAGATCAAAGCATAAAATTGCTGATCTTCTTACAGTCCTGCCTTTTCCAGTCTGTGCTGCTGATGTGATGTTAGGACCTGTTACCTACCAAAACCTGATGCTTCCAGCCACCTGGAAGCTTGGAAACCCAGCTGTCAAATTGCACATCATCTCAGCACATCTCTAGTTTTTTTTCATGCAATGGTAGCTGCTGCAAATCTCATTTGAATTGATGAGAATTGAGGTGGTGGTGAAGCAAGGAGCTATTCAAAAGAACACATTTTTGTGTCTAGGTTCTAGCAGTGCTAGAATTGTAATTGTATAAAGCATTAAGCATCAGGGTGACAAAAAGCATTGGTGTCAAGCTCCAGTGGGAGATAGATCAGAATTTAACATTGTCACTGCCCTGTCAGTCTGGCAGTGCTTTCTGTGGCCGTGGTCTAGAACTGAATGTAGCAAGATGTGGATCTCAGACCGGAGTAATTTCAATCAAGGGTTAAACAAAACCAATCCCTCTTTGTAAATCAGCATGTGATGGGCTTTAAAACGGACCCTGGGGTATCCACTTCACCATTTGGGGTCTTGTTAGTAACATTTTTAAACTTTTCTGCCTTTCTCCAGCCCTAACTTAACCCCACAGACTAACTCCCCCTCGTTCTAGCAGCTGCCCTGATGATTTAAAAGCAGCAATGATCTTTTCAACAGAGCTTTTCCAGTATAGTTGGTTAGGAAACCACCACTCCTCGACAAACAGGTAATGTGTAGTCAAGCAGTTTGAAGAGTTAAAGCCCTGCCAGACTGTGAAGATTTTGCTCCTGGCTGCTCACCGTGCCTGGTTGCTGATACTCACAGGAATCCTTTCGCTGTGTGTGCAGTGTGCTGAGAGTCAGACTCTGATTGCTTTTGTGAGGAGGGATCCTCACATCTGCAGCAGCCCAGCAAGGAAGGAGCAACAGGAGAAACAGACAAAATGAGAAAAGCAGCCAAGCTTGAGATGCAGCCAGAAGAAAGGCATTGGGAAAGAGCCAATAGGAGAGGCAGGTTTCAAAGGAAAAAGGAAAATATGAGACAGGAACAAAAAAAAAGTGTACAAAAAATGTGCCTGGTTTAAATCTTGCCATTAGACAGAAAAATAACTTTTCTGGAAGGTGTGCTGATAAAGCTGTAATTGGGAGGACAGCTGTATCTTTACCTTTTCTTAAGAAGTTGTATCATAATTGAAAGCATAATTTCCTGTGAAATCCTGCAAGAAAGGATTTAATGAAGTTTTTTTAAAATGTGGAGTTAAATAGACTTTCACTGGAGAGCTTCTTTAATTTGCAGCACTTGGAGGAAGAAAAGTCAATGTAATAAGTGCCATAGTAAAACTTTATCTGTGGCAGGAACTAAATCACGTGGCCGGGATCCGTAGAATGTGGAGACAGACACATGCACTATTTTATATTGTCTAGTAGACTAGTACCTAACTTCTAATGATTCATGTCTTTGGGAAAAAAAACCACAAAACTCTTGCTGTTTCTTAAGAAACTTAATGGCAGTTGGAAGTGGGGAATGGAGGAAATGGTTTAAAAATATGTGTCTTGAATTGTAGGAGAGGCTTGTGATGAATTTTCATGTTTTTGTTTGTTGGGGTCTTTTTAGTGTTGTATCCTTCAAAATAAATAAACCGAGTGAAACCTGGCTATACATGAAGAGCAAAACAGAAAATAAATTTTATAAAGATGCTGCCTCCATTTTTTTTACACGTACTAGCAAGGGGTTAGTAAAACTAACTATAAAAATTCAGCAGTGTGAAAATTTATTGTTTTAGCTTCTTAAGTTATCTAGTTTTATTTGCTGCATATAGCAATTGAAATGAAGTTAACGTAACTTGAAGGGGGATATCATCCTTTTAAAACCTTCTCACAAAGATTTTTCTGTTTTTCAGACCTGTTTAGATAACTTACAAGTTGTTAGTGATTCTTAAGGATTCAGAAATAAAAACTGCAAAACGCAGAAGTTGACTGATAAAAGCCAGCCTTCTGCAGTAAATTATTTACATGGAATGGGAATGAAAGTCATGGATCCTTTCACTGCATTGTGATGTGCAAATTGCAATTTTGGTTAGAATAAAACTGGAGGAGAAAATGGGACTTTGTGATAAAAGGATTCTATTGTCTTGTGTATTTTGAACAGAAATGCTGTCATGATTTTAATTTCCTACTGATCCTTTTTCAGCAAAACTTTTGTCACTTGTCTTGACTCGTCACGTCAGATCAGTTTTTTTCCCTTTTCTGACAATGTGTGACTTTGTTTCGTGCCTGTGTTGCTTCCTGCACTGTCTACTACAGCTATGCTTGAGGATTTTATTTCAGCTGGATCATCAGACACCTTTGTGCCTTTGAAAGCGTAAGTTTCAAATTAGGTTATCGTCTGATAGCTGGGTGTTACTGTTCTCAGGCCTTTCAGACTTTCTCTTACTGCCCTGAGTGTTTTTGGGGACTTGAGGGAAGATAGTGGGAAATGGAAAGTCTGGCTGATTCTTTAAGCAGGATAAAGGAGAACCACAACTGGCCTATTTTAAGGACTGACCTTGTAACTTTATTATTTTTCAATGTTTTCACTTCATGCAGGAGCCTTTCCTATTTTTCTTTAATCAGATGCTTTTCTTACTTTCTCTGACTTCTGCCACCAAGGCTGCTTTAACTTAATGAAAATGTTAGTGATAGCTAACAATTCCTGGCACTTAAAAAACAAATAAAAATCATTTTAGCTACTGGGAGCAAAGCCACAAATTTGATTGTTACCTCCCTGCACAGGAATTTGTGCCAGACTTTTGGAGAAATGTCTCGTAGCCCAAGCAAGCCTTAATTTTGTACTGTGTTTGAGAGACTTGTTGGGGAAGGACATAAAGTAGAACATGTGGGTTCAGACCTCATGTATCTGATTTTGAGACATGTGGCCTTAAGTTTCTTATCCTCCTGCTGCTTATTAGCAATTATGGCATTTACAGGGACACAGGGAACGGTTCACACCTGGAATTCAGGAACTGACCCTCCAGGTGGTTGTTTGAATAACAAGTGCCCAGTGAAGTGTTACTTGCAGAGTAACTTTTCTCGGTTAAACACCTCTGAAGTGTCTGAAACGTTTCTTACCTCCCGTGAGAAATATCCATGCTTGGAGCTATGTGGGAATAGATATTGCTGGGTGTTTATTGCACATTTTCAAGTGTAGCTAAGCCTAACCTTGATCTCAACATCAGAAAAAACCGTTGTCTAGACAAAGATCACAAGTGGATTACGGGACCCCGTATCTCTCTTGAATTAATCAGGGGAATGACTCACTGTAAGTTCTGCATGTGGGGCAGTCCAGGTTAAGACCAAGGAATTCTGCCTTCTAATTTTTAAAATTATGACGAAGAAAACTCATTCGAATTATTTGTCTTTTGCCACACACAGATAAGCACTTTAACTTTGCCATACAGCTCTTGACTTCAGTGTCTTCTTAGAATTAGGGTTGGAAGGGACCTTAGAGATCATCTTCTTCCAGTCTTCACCTTTGCTACATGCTCCTGGTTTTCTCCAACTCTCAGCTAAAGGGAATGCTAGTGACTGGGTAAGTCATTAGGAAGGGATAACTCATTTTTGTGTGTAAGCAGTTCCACTTAATTCTGCAAGACTCTGAGAAATGCAAAATTGGATGGATAACAGGGGGAGTTCAAATGCGAAGGCATTTGGAGACATGACCCAGGTTCATGTAGCCAGACGCCTGGATAATTAAAGTTCATCTTCAGCTGTGTTTTTTCGGAATTTTTAATTTTTGTAATTGCACTCGTTAGAGACATTAATGGTTTTCTGATGGCTTGACAAGACAGTATTTTTCTGTATTTCTCTAGTTTGGATTCTGTTTCTTTGAACAGTGTGACTGGGTAAAATGTAACCCTGTGTGCTTGTTGTGTATAAATGTGTATTGTTTGAGTCGGTTAAGCAAAGCCTACTGTAGCATACCTGTGTTTTTGAGGAGCAATGTCAAACTTGAGTAGGGCTGGATCTGGCTTGTACTTAGCCCAAGGCTGGAAAACAGTGGGTCTTCAGGTGGTAACACAGTAAGTCACAAATTTCTCTGACTTGGTTTGAGATTAATGTTTCAATGATGGTTATAAGCAATGACGCCACGCTGCCAGGGGTGGTATTTTATATGGAGAGATAAACTGAAGTTCAGCTCTGCGTGTGTGTGTTGGAAAGAGGTCGATAACAACTTAAATAGCCTTTATTCTGGCCACTTTACAATCTGCAACATTCTGCTTAATTTATTTTCTTTGGTGAACTTGTTTGCCCTCTGCATTCACGCTGTTGGTGTCTGCTGCTTTCCCATTCCAGAGAGTTGTGTTAAAGGAAGGCTCTTGTGTTTCATGTGTATTCCTACAGTTGGGATGGAGCATACTTTTCTTCAAACGTTATGAGCTCTTTTCCCTGAGGGGAGGAGGATGGTACTGATTCTGGGTGTCTGAGAGGTACAGCTTAACAGATTGGCCAAATAATCCATCCTGAACTGGAGAGTGAATAATTTTAATACCCCTTATCTTGCATAGATTTTTATGGATATTCATCTCAGCAAATGAACTTTGCATCTCTAAATATTTAGAGCAGCATGTTCGTTCAGGCACAGCATATTTGAATCTTAATATTCTCTGAGTTTCTCCACATTTCTCCAGGTTTCTGTGCATGTGGGTCTTGCGTTCCAGGCTTATTTAAACAAATATTTTGCGCTTGTGTGCGGACAACGCTAATTACGTCTGACAGTCACAAGTGGGAATAGCATGGAGGAAATAATAGTTCTTGACCAATCACTAAAACAGAGGAAGTCCTGGTGCCATAGGAAGGGAGAGAAATTCACTTTTCATTTCCTTTGGAGTCCAGTGTGTTCAGATTAACTTTAAAGGGAGCTGAGGTGCAGCTCTGAGGATTTAGGCTTCAATTGTGTGCTCCCTTCGTGTGGAGCCCGTCTCAGCAGGCAGCAAGGCACCAGCCAGGAGAGCTCTCACAGCTCAGCTGCTGGGGATCCTGTTGCAAATTAAATATGAAACAAGGATGCATTTGGTTTGGCATGGGAAACTTTTTAACACGGTCACTCAAGAGGCTTGCTCTCTGTTCTGAGTATTTTAAATCACAATACTGCTGGAGGTGATAGCTCATCTGTAAGCTTTCAGAAATAAGTAGTTTCTTTTGTTGTTTGAAAGAAAATAGATGTATTTTTACCATACAGATTTAATTTTCTGTATTACAGGCTGTACATGTTCAGATCAGCAAAGTTTACATTCAGTTACCTTTTCTTGGGGTGTGTATAAAATATTCTACAAACAAATATTTTCATGGTGATCAAAACTTGTACATATATTCTTTGGGGTGTTTCAAGATAAAAAATACAGTTAAAATATATCCTTGGACAGGGAACTTGAGTTGGGATTTTTTGGGGGGAGGGGGTGGATTTTAAGAAGCTTTAGAATTACAAGTGAAAATTTATTCAGATTTTGGTAAGATTTAGCCATCCATTCATCCTCCTGTAGCACCAGACCTTTGCTTGTTTTTCCAGAGCCCTTAAAACCATGATACTAAATCACATTAGTTGCAACGAGCTGAAAAAACAAGGTGGAATTTTATTATCATAGTGTTGCTATATAGTTGAGTTACAAACAACGCATGTGAAGGGTATATCACAATATTGCATGTATTGACACAATTCAGTATTTTTTTAGGACTCTTGGGGAAAGTAAACTTCCTGTGAATTAAAAAGTGATAAGTATCTTGATGTTGCAAACAAGAAACGTTGCTTAGATGAGCTGATTTTCACAGAGTACAGTTTATGCACAGTATCTGTTTAAAATTCCCAGTGATTCAGGCTGAAACTCTGAATTTCTTCAGAACCTCAGTGTAAACCATAGTTTTAGATACTCGTTCTGACGTGAGCTCACTGTGCTGAGCTCCTTGCAGGTATGTTTGGTCCACCTCTGCTAAGAGGAGCTCCCATCACATCTCCTAGATCCCCTGGTGGAATGACACACAGATGGGATGCCAGGGTGCAGCTGTGGTCCTAAAAACTAGCCCTGCTGCCTGGCCAAAGGCAAAATGCTCCCACTGGTGTGGGAAGTGAAGAATGTGAGATGAAATTGGAGGTTGAATTTTGCAGTACCAATGATCCGTTGTGCCCTGTGTGTGGGATGTGTCCTGTGCCCTGCTGTGGTGGGCTAGGATTTTCCTAGGTCACAGGCTAAGCCAAGCAAGGGCTGCTGCAGGACTCCTAACAGGAGAAGTCCAAGGCAATGCAGTGAAGCAGGAAACTGTTGATTAGTAGATGGCATTTTATAAGAGGCTCAGTCTGCTGTCAAGCCTGGCATATTTCAAATGAGATGAAAAATTAAGTCCTTGCCACTTGTGGTGATTAAAGCCTCGGTGGCTCACTTTTCAAGAGCAGCATGTGAACCCTTCTGGCGTGGTTCCAGTTGGGTTATAGAGTTCTGCCAACCTAAATGCCTCGAGCAGTTTCAAATTCGTGGAGGAGAAACCTCTCGGTGCTGTTCTGTGCCGCTGAGTAGCCACCATGTCCTCCCACCACGATTCCTGTGTTTGAGCAGCAATTGAAATGATGCTGTGTTTAGACCAGTCCCATTCACTGAAAGCATCCAGCAAGCGTATATTTATATTTTTCAGGGTAAATCCAGCAGTGCATGTGTGTTTTCTAGCTTGGTGTTAGACCTCTGTGTGTGAATGATGATAAATAAGGGCAAAGTAGTTACGCTCTTTCAGGACAGGGAGTAGAGCCCTGGTATCAAATCTGTGTTTGCAGAGGAGAGAACCATGTTTGATCCAAAGGTGCTGCTAGCACAGTGAAGAAACAGACAAATAGAAATGCTGATTTTTTTTTATTTTTAATCTGAATATTTTTTTTCCTTTCTCATGTATATGAAGGGTGATTTTATGCATAATATAGAGAATAATGTCTGTGTGGTATTTTTAGCAGTCAGTGTCTAGAAAAGGTTGTGGACTTCTAGAGTGATTAAATGCAAGGAGCCAAGCAGAGGGACAAGACAAGTGGTTACAATCTGCTGTGAAAGAAAGGTGTGGGATGTGCAAAGATGATGCTGGCAGTGCCACCAGAAGAATGTCTGTTGGGGTTAAATAACTTCCAGTAGGATTTGTATAAAATAGACTCGTTCTTATCATTCCCTGGTGTAACGGCCAAGGCTTGTGCTGCTCTCAGGCTCCAGTGTTCCACATGTGTTAGTGCTGTGCAGTAGCTTTGGCCTTATCTAAATGGAAAACCCTTTCCAGCTTGAGAACAACTTAGCAACTTTTTAATATCAAAAAGAGCACAATATACACAACACATGTACAAGACTCAAAGGAACATGTATGCTGCCTAAAGTTTTTGGAGCTGGCGTGTGTGTGCGCTAATCTCCTGAGAGTTCATTGCTCCGAGCTTTTATCGGGAGCAAAGGGAGGCAGAGCTGAAGACTTCTGTGCACTGCCACTCCATCTGAAAGAACCAGCTCCTTTTTCCTTAGTTCAAGGCAAAGAAGTGTGTGTACATCGTTCCTATCAATGCAGTCACAGGACTCTGACTTTCTTTTTAAGTGAAAATGAAAATGTTCTCACTCTCTATTGTTAAGTGGCAGAGGAGCTTTCTGCTACAGCCTCATTGTCTTAGATCTGGTTCTCAGTGCAGCACATCTTTGCATTAAGCTGTTACTACCTTTTAATGTCATTTGGAAGAGTTGAAAGGTACTGGTAGTATCTCAAGGGGAAGACTCTAGATGCTGGTTTTCTGAGGAAAAGCTTAGATGTGGATTAAAAACCTGCTTGCTTTTGCTTGTCTCAAGCCGACTGCAGTTCAAACTCCTCAGAGTTACAGCAGCCTCTCCATGTCCAGTTTTGCAGTTTCTTTGCTGCCTTAATTGGTGTAAGTTTGGCTTTCCCAGATAATCTTTTCTGAAAGGACAAGTGAGATGAGGGAACAAGTGAACTCCAGAGGGAGAGATCCCGGCAATAAGTCGTGTCCACTTAGTATCACATTAACAGGAGAGAACACTCCAGTGATCAGGTAACACCTAAACGCTATTCTCCCGAGTCAGGTGACTTTGTTTCCTTCCCTGCCTTTGGTGTCCCAGCGTCCCGCAAAGGTCAGGGTTACTTTTTGAACAGCTGCATTAGTGCCATGCGCTCTGTGAAGGGTAGGTCATTCCTTTCTGTCGCATTAGGAAGGAGCTGTAACCTTGTCATTTTAATGAGCCAGAGCTTTGTTAAGCCTGGAACCTCTCCTGATCAGAGGTGCATGGTACCTGAACATGGAACATGAACATATCTAAGGCAGTTTGATTTCTGTAAGAAACAGTATGCAAGGAGAAGTTTTTGCTTCCTTATGCATAATTGCCATGGAGCTGACAAAGCATGACATTTGGCAAAAATCCTCAGCCTCGTTGCCTTCTGCTACAGAGTGAGGCACCTGAGCTGTCCTGTTATCACACCTTCTGATGTAATGTAAGGAAAGTTAGAAATATAACTGGAGATTTTCAAGATTTTTTTCTCTCATGCTTCTATTTGAGAGCATATTCTTGCTATATTTATCAAGGATTTATATTTCTTTAATGTTAGCTCTCTATACTGAGCTATATCATACCTGCCTTCACTGCGCTGTATCAAAGCTGCAACTTTTATTCTGCAAATCCCAAGTAATTTCTCTCCAGTTTTGAATTTTGCCTTTTATGTGCATGTCTCGTTTACAGCAAAATATGTGTTCAAGTAACAACAGCATAATCTGGTTATAAATGGCAAAGGAAATAATGCAGATGAAAAATCTAGACTTTCCCTAATCTGAGTCCGTATAACATCTTATATTTCTATGTGTTACGTGACTGTAAAATGCTTTGCACAGGTGGAATATTTTAAATCATTATATATATGCATTTAATAAATTACTAGCCATTTTTAAAGTTTAGCATCACTAAAAGATTAGTAATGTTTAATGCATTTTAATTAAAACTAAATGTGTTCATTTCTAAGTTTACCTGAAATGGCTTACCTAGTACTCAACAAGAAAACAAAGGAGCATATATGCAGAGGGAGGGATTGCTTGCACATCACACACAGGCTCTCAGAATGGAAACTTCAGGAGGGAAGCTGAGAGGAGCCAGAGGAGCACATGCAAGGAAAATTAAATGTTTCAGGACGATCTGAGCAGTGAAGATCAGATAACTACACTCGTGGTGTATCTTCTTGGAGGTTGTATTAGTAGCTCCTCTGCAATAATCTCTACTGAAGGACAAGAGCTTGGTGTGTGACACACGTGGCACAGTGTGGAGCATGGGATCCAGAGGTTTGCTCCTGGCAGTCCGTGGGAGAAGGAAAAAAAGAGAGGCACCACAGTGGAGCCACAAAGGGGCTGTAGCCGGTGATAGAGTTTGAGGGAAAAGGAAAATAACTAAAATCCTGATTTACACTGGTGAGTTGAAGCAGAGCCATCAGGGCAGTGTTGGTTCCTGTTGCAGCTCTGGGAAGAGCACAGGACCACGGTCTGTCCCCAGCTGCACTCTGATCAATTTGGGGTGCCAAGGACATGGGGATGCTGGGTGACAGATAATGCCTTGGAGAGAGCCAAGTTCTTCCCACAAACTTATTGCAGTAGTGCAAATAAGGATTTCTGCTTGGACTTTGTTATTCAGAGGCTACATCCGTATTTTTTGCTCAATTTTCCTTTCTGGATCACCTAAGGAAGAGCAGGAATGTGAAGCAGAATACATGTCAGTCCAGTGGAGTGCTAGGCTGCCAGCTGAGCAAGGATTTGGAATACAGGGACACCACTCAGTTCAAATTGTTTTGCAGATGTCCTTTCTCCCTGCAAAACAAGGGATTTGCTCAGTGTTAGGAGTCTGTTAATGAGCCAGTTGTGCAGAAAATCTGTGTTCGACTATTTTTTCTCTTCATTGATCTTTTAGATATCCTGGAAAATTAGATATTTTCCTCTTCCCTTTTGAAACTCAATCAGATGAAATCAGGTGTTTTCCAAAAACACAGCTGTGCTTTCTCAGCCTGGTTATCATATCTCATTTGCTGCTTAATGCAAATTCAATAATCATATTGGTTCAGACTTAAACTCTGAGTTTTAACATCAGTGTTTTAACGTAATATTTTACAAATCACTGCAGAAAGGTGTAGGTTGCACTCTATTTTCAGAGGAATTTCCAACTTGAAAGCGCAATGGGCTTTTTATATAAGCTAGAAAATCCCGAAGTGTAAAAGCCCAAAAGGTCTCTATCACTCTTCTCCCTTCAGATACCGCATGTGCAAAAATTTTACAGCATCGTTCCAAGCCTCAAGTTGAGAGAAATTATGACTTGAGGCTATTGGACATGTAATTTTCAGACAGCTGCAAGTTCTGCTATTTTTAAACACTTCTTCACGTGCAACAAAAGGTCTTGTTATTATGCACAGTAACATATTCAATAAACCTTGATTTTAAACATTTTTTATATTTTAGCTGCATTTTGCTAGTATAAAAAGAGATATTTTGTGAACTCAAATCGCTTAAGTCTTATTGTAACTTTCTCACAGGTATTCAGCTTCTAAGTGGAATCCAGGCACAAGATTTTGTATTTTTAATACATACATTTGTGTTTGAGTTTTTTCCTCTGAGAAATACAAATGTTTGAGGCATGATTTAAAATGGAAATAGCATCATCACCTTCACTGTTGTGTCACTGTGTAATTTGGTAGAATTAAACCATTCGGGGAGATGAAATAGATTTAGTGGAGCTATCACATAGGATCTCACAGCCTTGCTGTTTAAATGTGCTTTACTCCTAATGCAGAGAGATGTGTATGTGTGCCTGTGATGTTACTGAAAGGGACTAAAGAAACCAAATACTGTTGGTGCTCAGTGAGCTTTGCTTTCTCTATTAACCCATGTTTTTGCAGACCTCATGTGTTCTTTCCCCCGTCTCATGTATTACTGTGCAAAACTGGCATTTTTAGGGTTTACTTTTTTTTTTCTCCTTAAAGTTCAGTCTTTCCAGCATTCTGGAATTTTATACTTTCCGAAACCCCTTCAGGTTTGTATGCCATTTTCCCAGTTGGCAGTGGAACCTGGTTTTGACAAACAGTTTTGTGCTGTTTCCATGCTCTGTTGTGGGGCTTCTAATACTGACTGACCTAAATGCTATGGTCAAACGTGCTCTGCCTTTTCTCTGCCAGAGCCTCACACCAGTGCTTCCCACTCCTAAATATTGCATGATTCTATTCCTAATTAACAAGTTTCTTGAAATACACTAAATATCTTTTTCCTGCATGCCAAGATCGGCTTATATTGTTCTAAGCAGAATAGTTTATTTATGCATCTGTTTCTCAGAGCTGTCATTTTCTCTGAACATTTGTGCGACGTTTGCAGTGTGACACTTTCTGACAAGTTCCATTCAGTGCGATCACTCTTGTTTTCGGAATATCCCACAATAAAACCATGCCTAAATGATATTCTTTCAGTTCCTTCCCAGCTAGCTCTTCCCACTTGTTCATTACCACTTGCCTGCATTCTTTCAGCATGTTTAATTTTTTGTCCAAGACTTTTCAAGTAAGATTTTGTGATACTGTCAGATGTCGAACTTTAAAGCTTCTATTATGGTTTCCAGTTATCTATTATTTCTGTAGTTCTTTCAGAAGACTCTGAAAATTGATCAAGTTATCTTTTTTTTCCTTGTCTAATCTTGTAGTGAGGTTTTTCTTCTCAATTCATCCTAATTCTGTTGTGGGTAGAAGTGGTAGTTGTTAGGGTCATTCTTTTGAAGTGTGTCTGTATTCTGGACTTAGTGATAGTAGTAATTAGATACATGTAATAACAAGTAGCTTTAGTAATTAGTGAACTCCTGATAGAGACAGCACAATAGTTTGAGACATTAATTGTTTCAAACAGAAAGACAAAATGATCCAGATGCTCTGTGTTTCAGTACTAAATGAATGTTTACTGCTATGTACATATTTCTTGGGTTTGCTGTACACACATGTGATACCAAATGGTTGTTCATAATTCTAAAATTTGATAGTGATGGTTAAAACCTGAGGCAACTGAGAGTGAATAAAAGGTGAAACAAAAATAAAATATGTTGGTTTTATATCACTGAAAAAGCTTTCCTTCTCTACAGGTTTTATTACAGAAATGTAAAGGTATTATTAAGTGATCAGAAGCAGCTGAAAAGGGAAACTGTTCAAGAAGTTCAAAAAAGTCAGCATAAAGTGCAGAGAAAGAAAGAGGCTCTAAGTGTCTGCAGTTTGTGTTTCCAGCCCTGTTTGCTGTTGGGGAAGCTTGCCCTGGATTTGTACATGGGACCAGCTGTGTGTGGCTGAAACCCGTGGCTGCCCTTAACATGGAAATATTTTTCTCTAAAGTTCTTGCTAAAGAATAAAAAGGAAATAATTTTCAGTCTTCTTTTCATTAGAATTGTATTTTATTTCCCTAGTTTGTGTTTGTCTGAAAAGGCAAAAGGGTTTTCCTTGCAGAGCTGGACAGTGCAGGAGTCTTTGGCTGTTAATTTGCCTGTCTGGTTTTATATCCAAACTCAATGGCTGCTGTGGCTCAGGTCTGAGAAGTTTGAATGTTTATGTTTCCTTAATATGAAAAAAGTTTTGACATGGATGTTGGTACTGTTGCATCAGTGCTAACTGCATTTTTTAAAACTCAAATAACAGATTTACTATTATATCCTATTATTTTCCCCTATTAAATGTGCTTATCTTGGCTTACATACCCCTTATCCTTTCAGTAAGATTCATCAGTTTCCTTAGTAAAGCCTGATGTGAGGTATTGAGGATACAAGGAACGGAACTAACAAGGAAGAATGGCTGAAAATGCTTAAAAAGATCATTTTTACTGGAAATAAAAAGTTAAGGCAGCAGATAGTTTTGTTGTTTTGTTGGCTTTTTTTAATGAACAGCTGGCTTCATTTTTATAAATGAACTTTTGTGCAGATGGGTAAAAGGGAAGAAAAATGTGATGACTTTGCCAGTGGGAGCAGCCTGTTAAATCGCCTCAGTGAGATGCTAGATGAGCTTTCTGAGGCTCGGATAATAAAAATGCAAAAAGCTGGATGTGGCCTTCAAAGGCTGATTTCACCCCTGGTGCTCTTGATCTTCCTGAGCATCTTTTCTTGCTGTTCTCGGTGCATCTGCAGTGCTGAGAGTAGTTTGGTCTGAGGAACAGACTGTTGGTAACAGCATTTGTTACTTCTGTGTGTAAATCTAAGAGGACAAATATAATATTAAGGTACCAAAAAGGCAGAATGTTCCCTGTAAGTGCCTCTTACAGTCACATTTAGTTTTCCCTCTTCCAGTTTTTTGTATTTGTGATGGTCCTTCTTTTTTTTCTCAACTTCTGGATTTTTTTCTAAAACTTTTAGAAATCTTTCATAGAAGAATGATGCAGTTTGGATTTATTTGACAACCATCACTATTTGGAAAGAGTTTTCTACCCATTTATGCAAGTTATTTATACTCTGAAATGAGCATTTTTGGAGTTATGTTATTTCCTGATTTTGGTTAACAATTTAATTTGAAAATAATAAACTGTTCTAATTCCTTTTTATTAAGTGTACTGTTTTACGTTTAGTTTTTTTGGAGGCAGGAGAGGTGAAGTTTCAGTGTATTTCAATAATTTTTAAATCACCCAATTTAGAGCATCTCTTAGGGATATGTGTATAGAGAAAACTTTGTTTCCCTTACTGACCAAAGTTTACGTGCGCTGACTCCGTTATCTTTTACAGGAACAATCTTTGGGTAAAAGTTTCTCCTTTTAGTGCTTGTTTGTGATACACTCTTATGAAAGATGTTTCTTAAATTCCTTTACTGAAGGTACAAAAGTGTTTCTGGAAGATCAAGTCTAATACTCTGTCACTGGTTTTTGTGTTGTAGAAAATGTAACTAGAAAACTAATTTGAGGCAATGCATGAATCTATGGTAATACCATAAATGTACTCCTGGAAAAAGCCTTGCTTTTCATATTTAAGCCTGAATTCACGATCAAAATAAATATTAATCACAGAAGCTACAATGTGCATCCCAGCTATTGGCAGCTGGCTGTAAATCAGAATAGTTTTCTCACAGAAATTAAGGCATTTGTGCTCATTTTCACTGAGCAGAGATCTAAATATCCTGACTAAATGCTAAAAAAACCACTTTTAGGGCAGAAGCCAGGATTTTTGTGATTTGGGGAAAGCCACTTTGTAAAGTGCCTTTTGTGTGCTGTGAAATCTTTGCCGTAGGTGCAGCTGAGTGTGTGGGGCACTCAGGGATTTGTACTCCCCAATTTTAGCTTGCTTTGACATCTGCACACCCTCTCTGCCTTTCTGTGGACAGATTGCTTCCGAGTAAAATACTGTTTCATTTTGCCCCTCAATTAAAAAAAAAAAAAAAATTTGTTGGGGGAAAAAGGAAAAAGAAATGTTCCTGAAATGTGCTCCCTCCTTCTATAAACGGCTTGAATTTGCCGGTAGCTTCAGGTTTGTTTGGGCTGCACTGATAATTTGGGGGATGCCAGGCACTCCTGCCTCTCTCTGCTTCCCCTTTCCTCCCCTCTGCTAGCTCCAGAATTCCTTTTCTCCTTATTGTCATTGACTGGCATCAGATATTGATGAAGGGAGAGAGCTGAGAGCCTTGTGCCTTCTGAGATGGATCTCAAAGATCAGGGGAAACTCTAGGAAGGTCTCAGTGCATAAACCCCGAGTGGCAAATTAATTTGGGTGGCTGATGTGTTCTTCTGCAGCATCTGAATTGAGAATTCGTGAAAATCTGGATTTGCAGATTAGTGTACAGATAGATCTGTAGTAAATTAATTATTTGTTTGCTGTTTGATTATTTGTTTGCTGTTTTGATTACACTAACCTATTTAAACTCTCTGTGGGGACAAAAGGTGCACAGATCTTCCCACTTTTAGCTATCATGTTGCTTAAAAAATTCCTAATTTAACACTTAGAGGAAGAAAATTACTTCTGCCTTTGTTTCCTTGCTTCATCTCTGTATTTTGCACCCTGAACTGTCTTCATTATTGTGATTATTCAGAAGATTGTGCAGTCATCTCTGAAGTTCTGTTGACAAGGAGATGAGCTTATGCTGGAGAACTTCTGTTAATCACAATGTGTTGGATTTTCTTAGAAATACACGTTGAATTTAAAAGTCTCTCTTTGGGGAATGAAAAGGAATAACTCAGAGCAGTTAATCACTCCTGGCACTACCTGTCTAAAACAACTTGAAAGCAACGGATTGAGATTTTAGATTGTACAACTGTCCTGCAAAATTAACATTCCTCTTAGAAAGCCAAAACCACGCCACCTACAAGCAGGATATTGCTTTAAGGTACAGATTTAAACAGGCAGAAAATGGACCTTTAGGATCCAACAGGAGCACTAAATCTGCTATCATTTTCATTGTATTTTGAGTAAGCAAGTTGTTAAATGTTTTTGTCTAGCTTGAACTTAGGGTAATATTACACATCCTTGATATTGCGTTATTAATATGTGCTTTTTATTGTTGTTACTGCACTGTTGTGTCTTGAAGAAATTTTATCACCTCCATTTAACCTTTGGTGTGTATTACTGTAAGTATATATACTGATATATGTGTGTATATATATATATAAGTATATATTTTTATATATACTGAAATATATGAAGTGAGTGGAGGCTCACCTGCTACATCTGTGCAATGGTCTCTCTTGAGGGGGGGTAGAGAGATTTATAAAAATTAGGCTCACAGCACAGATTTGAAATTGAAGTGGTGTGTGAGAAGTGCCTGACTCCTGAAAAAGGCACATTTTTGATCTCAGCCTTTTCTATGTTACTGTGTTTAAGCAACTAATTTTTCAACACAGTTAAACAAAATATTCCAGCTTTTCTGACATAAGACAGAGGCCAAACAGAGGCAGAACTGGATGGAGAAAGCCCACGGTTTGTCACAGTGTGTAGTAAATAAAAAGGCTGTTGGGATTGAAGAACTCACATATTTCTTTGAAATAGCAGCACCTTTAGGTACTCTCAACCCTGAATGCTTGCACCCAGTTTGAGCAGCCTGATTTCGAGCTGCCGTGCTCGATAAAGGCAGTGGAAATCGGTGTCTGTATCAACGGCTGAGCGAGCATCCTGCTCCTGTTCTCCAGCTAGATGAGGGTCTGATAGTTTGCCACTTCCCAGGGTCTTGTGAAGTGGTTGGAAAAGTTGCTGTAATCTGGAGTATGTGCAAAAAAACCTTGCCTCAGGACTGCCAGCCTGCGTTTGGTTTTCACACTGAACGCTCCCCGTTACTTTAAACCATGTAAATGTAAGATTGCTCAGGAATAGGGGAGTTTTTTTGATTTCAGATTTTAAAATGAAAGTAAGGTTTATAAAACACCCGTTTTATAAAAGGTGTCTTGAGGTAGGAAGATGTGAGTTTTGAGTCTGTTTGCCCCTTGCTCCTCTGAGTGCCCGGAGAGAACAGAGTCTGTTGTGCAGAGGAGCCGAGTTTCAGGGAGCTGCTGGTATGAAACGGGCTTATACAATTCATGGCCATTTTGGCATAGTCGGCTTCCTGCAGCCATAAAATTATCTAAATTCTATGGCTGCAATCTAATCTGAAATATCTAGGAGCTTGTGGTTGTAGTTTTTTTAGGTGATAAAGTATTTGCCGGTTAATCATTAGAGCTATTGAATAACTTGTGAATTTGGGGAGAAGGCAAGGCTCAGACTTTCAAAAGTGTGGTTCATTTGTATTAGTGGAAATTCTAAAAATTTGGTGAAAGAAGAAAAAACACATTAAAGTGGAGACAAATAGCTCTTTGCTCTTTTTATTTTCCTGGATTAAGGTAGGACAGCCAAGGGGTGACATAAGAAAAAAACAACTGTGTTTTCTTTAGAAAAAAGCAACGGTGGCGGAGCTGTCAGGAATTTCTATGCTATACTTTTCATTTGTACTAAGATCCTTTGCCTCCTGTTTCTGTTTCCCCTTTCCCCCTTGGCCACTTGAAACTGGAGTTTTGAAACACATTGTCCAGTCTTCCATCTGTGCTTAGAACAGCATTTAGTTTACTGGTCTGTTTTCAGCAGTGTTTTGGGATGTAGTTACTGTCCAAAAAAAATCATAGTAAAATGTACTGAATAACAGAACAGGGTTTTATTATTTTTCATTTGCTTTAGATTATTTAGGAGCCTGTTTGCTTTGAAATGTGCTTCTGGTATCACCCAGTTGTATCTGTCAGAATGCAAAAACAAACTAAGTTGGATTTTAAGAATAGCAGTGCTTTAGTCCTGGATCCTAAACAGATTTGTCTTTGGGAATATCCTCATTAGATGGATCCTGTGAGTGAGACCGAAGCGATTCAAACCTCAGATGTTGCTTTTTAAAGGATATCTTTGAACTGCAGCATTCTTTGAAATTATTGGTTGCTGTCTCATAGCAGAACTCACGCTGAATGCAGTGCTGCACTGGATATGTGACATACTTATCCTGCAGAAAGTTGGCTTAACTGGGTTTTGTGAGGTGCTTAATTTTCGGCAGAAACAATCCCAAACTAGTTATGCCTGGTTATGTTCGGTGTTTGGTGCTGCAGCACCAATCCAGCACTATTTGGGAGCCTCGGCAGAGGGCACTGTTGGAGCATTAAAAGCACTTGAAAGGCTCATCTCCAGCTTTTCTTGATTTTTTTTTTTTTCTTTTCTGTTTGGAAAGTGTTTAATGTTCTCCATGTAATTAAATTCAGTTCCCTGTATAATTAGCAATGGAGCCTTATTCTTTGTGCCACTGCTGTGGATAGTATTATTTTTGTCTCTATTTGCCTTCAGTCAATGCAAAATACTGTTGCCTATCAAAAGGTAGAAAGTTTTATTGCTATCTCCTAAAGCTAAGCAATATTTAAAGGTAGAAATAGAAAACTATGGAGTTAGTTTCATTTAGTTGCTCAGAGTAAATAAGAAACCTTTAAAATTCCTGCTTGTGGCTTGGGAAGGAGCAGAGTCAATGTGCCACAATAACAAATTGCATTTGTATCCAAATGTGTATTATAGTATTTTTGAATTGTCACTACTTGCAGTTTGTCAAAAATGTATATGAAACACATCATATTTAACTCTGGGTGAAACCTCTTGATTTTATTTGGCAGATTTTGTTTTCTTCTTTAGTTTGTTTTCCTCTGTATCTTTGCAAGAACTTGTCCTGTATTGGTGCTGTTTAGCATATTGAAATATTAATTAGAGTGATCAGGCATTGTTATTTTTCATTAATTGCAAATGCAAAGTAATTACTGTGACCTAGAAATAGCTTCCTTGTCCAAATTCCTGTAAACATCTTAATTTTTTTATAATTTATGAAGACCAGCTACAAAACATTGTGTCAGAAAGAAATAATTTTCTGAGGTACTGGAGTACTTAACACTGATGTTACATTAGACTGCTCTTACTGCTTGTAAAGGGAAGATATTTGGAAGATGGAAGTCTGATGTGTTTGGCTCCTGAATTGGCAAATACATAGAGCATTAATTGAAAAAAACACGTTGTAGTTTTCTTTTAGAAAGTGCCTCTTTGTCCGTAACTGGTTGAGTTACGCGAACAACCTGGAGAAGTTTGTATTAAAGATCGAGGGATACGCTCTGCTGCCGACTGGCAGGATACTCTTGCATTAATTTCAAAATCAACCACAGAAGACATCTTCTCCAAAAATCTCTGTTGCCTTAGAAATAGCGGGGAATATTTTTTTCTCCCTACTCGAAAATGTTAATTAAGTTATCGGCAGCTGAAGGCAGGCAGGTTATGAGGGAAGGAGCACCAAAGAGTTTGAAACGAAAGTGTTCGGTGTGGGTCCGTACGGCTTCTGCTTCCAGGGGAAATGCCAGGGTTGGAGCCTGATCCTGATCCTGATCCTGATCCTGATCCTGATCCTGATCCTGATCCTGATCCTGCAGCGGGCTCTGTGCGCTGGCAGAGTTGTAGGATCCATAGGGATGGCAGTGCAGCCGGGTTCATGTCTCAAGGCCAATGCCGCTGGCTGCAGTCACCGCTGGGATTGCAGCTGGAAACGGCAACTTTAAATAACAAAGGCAAAAGTTGGTTGGGTTCCTTCTTAGTGCAGCGCAAGGCAGCTGGTTTTGACTTTCAAAACGAGAGGTGATTGCCTCCAAAAAAAAGCGTACTGAGTAATATTGCCGTGCAGCGGGTTGTAACCATCTCTGTCATGTATTTTCTAAGGGGACTAATACAGTGCCCAAGAAGACTCTAATTAAATGTACATATTTGTTTTTTACAGCCTTCTTTCATATCGTTTCCTATTAGTGTCTCCTTATTGGCTCGGTAGGGTAATATTCAGGCAAATTTCTGTTTTGTCTGAAACATTAATACTGATGTTCTGCTCCTGTATCATCCCTGTAGCTGTTATCTGCTCTGTGTTTTCCCCACGAGAGGCTATCTCAGGTTTTTAGTCCAGACTGTTTGTATTCGACAAGGTCAAGATAAGTTTTATCTCTCTAGATAAGTCAAGTGCATTAGGATCGATACAGTTACAGTAAAATACATTGGCAATATTTATTGCCAAGATCCTGATGAATTTTTAAAGCTTGGAAGACTCTGTCAGTAGAGTGAGGATGCCCTAAATGGTTGTTCGTAACAGGGCCTATGTAATTACACAGTTAGGTACTCTTTGAAAATAAAAAATTATACAACTTCATGTTTTTTTGACAAGGTAAAGTTTTACACCCCTCCTTTCCCAAATCCTAACAGATTCTTAGGGCACCATCAAAATAAGTATTTACTTTCCATTCACTTGGGTGTCTTTATAGGGGTTTATGAGGCTTGGCCCCAAGTTACCTGTTATGATTATAAAATTGCTCTATTTTTAGCACACTAATAGGGTTTTTAAAAAAAATGTACCCTCCATTTTTTATTGATAAGATAATTGTCTTTGTTTTGGCTTCGACAGAGTGGCTTTGGCCAGTTTCATTTGTGATATAAATTTCCCTAGGTACATATTTATGCAGTTAAATCAATAAGTATTTCATAATCTCTCTAAATACTTATGTAACTTAATAATTCCAGCCATTATGATGCATCTGCTTAAATATGTATTTTATGTAGGGGCATTCAAAAATGCAAATTATAGGGATTATTTTCCTTCAGGCTTTGTATTTTTCTGTTGCATCAGATAGAGAGTAAGAAAATTAACCCACAAAAAATCCTGCTAAAATAATAATGAAGATCTGCGTTCTATCTGGTAAAGATAATTTGTTGATAAGACTCCATGGCTTGCTTGAACTCATTTTGCTTTCTCTGCTTTCTGTAGTTGATCTTTTAAGCCACACGACACAACCATGGTAAGGGCTAAGTTAAGGAGAAAGTTTCCACCTTTATCACAGTCACTTTGTTATGGGTCTTTTATTAATTTGTCATCTTTCATAGGTCTGTCTTCTACCCCTCCTGTCTCCAGAGCACCAGAAATTGCTTATTTTTGTTATTAATACTTTTAGATTCAAAATCAGGATTGATAATACTGTGTTGGGAAGCTGCTGTGTAGCATCTCTTCGTCTTTACCGTGGAGGTTTGATACCTGACACTTTTAATTTAATTTAATTAGGGAGGCAGAACCCCATCTTGGTGTTCATTAAGGGGATTATTCATCAAAGTTATTGCTTCCTTGATGGAGAATAACAATATCACTCGCAATGGCTGCTGTTGCTCTCATAACTGTATTACTTTCCACTATTTTTCTCTCCAGGGCTTTGTACTTAGCCTCTTTATTTGAAAATTTTAAATTGAGGGAAGCATAAACTTCTGGTATGGCAAATTCACCAGGGTCACATTTATTTTAGTCTAGTAGCTTTATGTCGTGTAAATGCTTTGCAGAATTTTTTTTTTTTCTGTTTTTTATTGGTTCTCTGCACTGTCTTTAAATATTTGTATTTCTTTCAAGCTTAGCTGCACTTCAGCTCAGGGCCTGAGGTTTCTGGCTGCCTGTTTGCTGATGTAGCTGAACTCTGCCATGGCAAAATCCTGCAGAGATCGCTGTAGGAAGGAAACCTCTGCGGAGCAGGGAGTCACCACGGGCTGTGCTGGAACAGAGTGGAAATCTAATGTAAAATTAATAAGGGGGGGTGTTGGGGAAGAGCAGACTGTTTGCAAAAGTTATCTTTTGTAACGCAGCCCTAATCAAATATTCAGAAAACGACAGCTTTAAAAATAGAACAATTGTCCTTTTAAAACATGACTAGTTTGGTTAATTTACCCCCAAGTATCCGGTGTCTGTGACTCTGAAAAACCCTTATCTACTAAGGGGGGAAAAAAGAGCATTGCAGAAAAGGTGACAAGTTTTCACCTCTTTCCTCAGAGAACATTTTAATTCCACTTTAATCAGCCTGCCAATAAAAGAGTACTTGGCTTTCAAGGGGAAACAAATCAAAATATGCATTTATCAGTCACGAGGCAGAATTCAATCGCTCACAACTGATGAACTCCAAAAGGAATGAAACTACTACTATCATGCTGCCTTGGTGGTTTGCTTTGTACTATCAAAGAACTGGTACTATCTTTTTCTGCCACATCCACTGTTTGTCTGTCATCCCTAATTATGGCCTTTCAAAAGCAGCGCTTCATAATTGGTGTTAATGATTAAAATAAAAAAAATTTCGCATCTAGATAACTAAACTAGTGTTCGGCAGCATGCAGATTTGTGTGTTCTGCAGCTGCCAAAATAACAAAAAATAAAAAATAAAAAATTAGCTGGAGATGAGGCAGAGGAAAGAGAAAGAGGTTGCCAAGTGGTATTGTCAGCGTTATACAGGGCTCCTACAAGGGCACGTCACAGGCCTGTCTTATTAAAATAAAACTTTATTTTCCACTAGGAAAGGAGACTGAGGTTCACGTTGCGCTGCGCAGGTGGGCTCTCATTTCAAACTCCTCTCTGCCACTCTGCTCCGGTTAAGAAAGAAGAGCCTGAAGTGGAAAGAAGGGTTTTTTTGTGTCAAAGCAAAGTTGGATGCTGTTTCACGTATGGGTGTTTCTAGGTTGTGGGAATTGGTTGCTCTGGGTTTTCAGCTCATTTAGCATGAGGCGAACACGTTGCTCACTTTATTGATATTAAACAGAGTTGTCCTGATGGTTACAGTAGTTAGACTACAGCATTATACACAAAGCTGAATCTTTCTGGTGAGAGAAGCTGCATTCTTTGGGCTTATCTTGCTCCCTGCGCTGGAATTTACATGCGTAACTACCAGTGCATCAAGATGAGTTTTTCGCCTTTGTGTGGTTTGCATCTCAATGAGGGTGGAGAGGTGCAGTCTGTTTAGCTTTCCTTCTCCCTGCCCTGAAAAATGGTTAAAACTCACCTCCTACTTTATTTATGCTTTGTTCCGTCTGACTTCTCTTCTGCAACTAAGGATTTATGAGGCCAGAAAGCAAGAGCCAAACTGCTCTTGTGTTTCGTTTTCTCCATTCTCGTCCTGGTTTGATTTCTTGTTGATTTTTTGCTCCCTGGCTGCGGACCCCTTTAGGGCCAGGCTTGGGCAGCCCCCGAGATGCTCGGTTCCCCTAACACAGCCCCGCTCCTTGTTCAAACCCCAGCCTCGACTCCGGTGTCCTGGGATTGCAGCCTGAAACTGGTAGCGCAAAATAGCAATACTCGCCTTGGTGCGAGTTTGATGTGCAAAAACACCAGGATCTGACCTCTAGTCTCTCCTTTTCCCCTTCCTGTGGTTCCACAGTATCTCACTTGTGTTGCCGGGGTCTAGGGAGCTTTCTGCTCTCCTCTGTCCCACTGAGCTCCATCCTCTCTTCAGATCTCACCTCCTGACCTCCTTTTTTTTTTCCCCGGGAGTCGATTAGACAAAGGAGGTACGTTGTCATGTGGATGGGATATACAAATAAATTGCATTGTATTTTTTTTCTCTTTTACTGCTGTTTTTAGTCCTGTGTTTCGAAAGCGTGCTGGTAGCAGTTTTGGGTAAAAGAAATATATAGTAGAATCATTCACGTGCCTGTTTGGGTCATGCTTTAGTGAAAAGGAATGTGTTGATATTGCTTGAATAGGCAGGACAATTTGTGATACTCTAAAATTTAAAAGTGGGAGAAACAAGGTAGGGATGTGATGGGGTGAGAAACTTTCTTCATTCAGCAGTGGTTATGGTGTGGTAGCAGTAAAGGGGTTTCTGTGCTCAGCTGTTAATTTCAGGACTGCTTATATTTAATTGACATGAAACTAAGTGTGCTTGATTCAAAATGTGTGTTGCACAGGTTTGGAAAATGAAGTTTAAGAAAACCAAGTACAGCTGTAAAAAATAATTTTATAAAAATAATGGCTGCAGATAAATTTAGGATTATAACTTGCTGTTGCTTAAATAAACAATTGATTTTACAAGCCACAGATAGTACAGAAACCCAAAGTTTTCAAAATAATCTTTATTTTTAAGTGAGAACAAAGGAGAATTGTGAAGGTTTGCACGGAGCTTCTTACATTTCACATATTCTTTTGCTTTCATGGTTTTGTCAGATAGACCTTCAGATTCTTCACACTCTCATAGAAGTTGCTTGAATTCTTGCCTCTGTTGTCCAATTTCCCGATAATGCACTCAGGAAATATGTATATATTCACTCTGGGAAAACATGGGAACATTATTTGTCTGTTAGGTTATTTTGCTCTAGGAATAATCTGCTGAAGGGTGGTACTGTGTTATGACCTGAACCACTTGAAATATTGTACATACAGGCTACTAAATTAAAATGTTCATGCTGCCGTGTGTGATTATAGATAGTTCTGTGCTTTCCCGAGAACTGATCAGAAAAATGATAAATCGTTAGACAGCACTAAAGAAGGTGTGTTACATGAAGGTTGGAGGGAGGAGGAGGTAAAGGATCAGTCAGAAGCCAACAAGTTCTTCTGAATTTGGGAATTATGAAAATAGGAGTCAGCAGGAGCTGGACTGACAAAATTCTCTAACTGCATTTAAGAATGCAGAAATCCAGGAGTTGTAATATTGGATCTGTATCCTGGTAGAGGATTTGGTGTGTTACCCTGTCTGTGATGGGTAAATTCCATACAGAACAGTATGAAATGTTCTTTGAAAGGCAACTGTTGAGTATCCTACACCCCCAAAAAATAATGTTTCCCCTTCCCTCTCTCTGTAAGGCCTGCTGAATCATAAGGACCTAGAAATTTTCTCTTTATTAGAGCTTTGTCTAATCTTATTAAATATCTGAAATTGTTTTAAAGTGTTTTAACAAACTGTAGAGGTTTTTGACAATACATTTCCTGCATTTAGTAGTATGCTTTTGGGATGGGGGGAATTAAAAATGCATTTTTATATTCTTGTCTTTGAGAATTAAATGCCTAATTTATCTTCTCTTACCTCTACCTATACAGCCCTTCTTTTGTCCTTTTTTTTAAAGTGAGCCTGTAAGATAACCAGATACCTGTGTCACAACTGTGGCCAGTGAGTTCTGCCCTTGCAAGTCTAATTAGCTGCCCTGGTTTTTGCCCTGTTTTATACTGTCATGTAACAGCCACCTATTTTTTTTTTCCTGACCCTCCTATAAAGAGAAACCACAATAATTGAAGTGGCCTCTGATTCTGCAGCCCTTTCACTGGGTGTGTTGTATATGTTACTTTAGTATTTTTGAGTAATTTTTCTGACAGTTCTCATGGCCAAATCTTGTTCTCTGTAAGATTAGTAGGAAAAGTCCCCCTTACTTCTTTGGGGGAAGATCTTGCTACTTGTTCATTTATAACTTCAAAGACACCAATAATATCTGGTCCCTGCCATTGGAGCGAAACCCACTTGGGGTGAAAGGTCAGAAGGAGGTGGTAATGTTAAGAAATGTCTCTGAATGTCAGAATCAATTAAAATACTACTTTATTTAAATTACTGATTTCATGGCATTATTCTAATTCATGAAGCCTTTTAAAAGCCTTGAATTCTATTTGGAAATATTAGCACTAGAAAGCATTGGATGCCTGAAAGCTCTGGGTTTAGGGGGTTTTATTACTGGTTTTTTTAGGAAATGACTCTGTCTAGTTTATGAAAGCAAAGATGTAAGACATGAAGGAGAGATTCAAGACCCTTTCCTTGCTGCTTTTTAATCTGCTGCAATTACTGTACATTCTTAACCCTGTAAGTAAAAACAAGTTGGAAACTCAGCTATCCCCTAAAAAGAAAAAAAACCCAGCAACTTCGATGCATTGGGTTTCAGCGAGGGACGCCCCTGGCATCACCTGGAGTGTGGTGGTAACCTGGAGGTCAGGAAAACTTGAACTGCAGCGTTAGAGCTGTTGTGAAGCCTATCAAGCTCTTCCTGTGAACTGGTGCTCCCTGTGCTGCTGGCTGGGGCTCCCATGCTGCTGCTGCTGCTGAGTTTTCCAAGCAGCTCCTTCCTGGTGTGTTTGGCACAAAAGACAAGAGGGATACTTGTGTCTCGCTGGATTTGCCTTCTCCGCACAGAAGGAGCTTTTACCTTCCTGTTTCATGCTGCTGACAACTTTTCCTTAGCTGTTGTGATGGAAGTAATGTCATTTAAAGAGACGGATGTTTAGGTGTGCCAGGTTTATCTTGCAATAGAAGTTACTAGTGTCTAATGTGTAGCTTGTTTTTATCATGGACTAAAAAACTCAATACAACATTTCACGTTTTATTTGATCCAGCAAACACACTTTTGGTGCTTGCTTAGTGTTCAAATCAGCTTTCTCTAAGTAACTGCCAGCTCTTAGCCTCATTTTTCAGATTGTGGTGCTCCATACTGGTTTAAAATACGATCTAGTCTTTGTAGGAATGGCTTTTTTACAGCATGCATTTACTAAACACATACTTGGTTCAAAAAAGTTACTTGAAAAACTTAGGTGTTATGGAGGACAGACAAATTGTCTTTTTAAGAATTTCTCCCAGTATTGCTGTTTGGGTTTACTTAAAACTTACATTAGACAAGAAGACCAATAAACAAATCAGATTTTTGTGAAATAGGAGCTCCAGGTTTTGAGTATTACAAACCTGAGGAGCCATTTACACTTTGGATTTTATGGTTGGGATGATGCACAGCATGATACAACTAGACTGAATTGCAATAGGGATCACCGGGTTGTTTTTTTAAGCCAGAGGAATCATTATGACATTTATTTCAGCCTTCAGTATAACAGGTTGTAGTTTTCTCATCAGCTTGCTTTGTGTGGAGTCCAGGATGTTTGGAATTTTAAATCTTGTTTTCCCCTCTAATACTGCCTGTGTGCACTTCTTGCAGCAGACAATTGCTTTCTCTGGTAGGGCAGGCTGAGGGGCACTTACTGATGAGGTAAAGTGGCAGTGAACTTCCAAAGAAACCAAACAACAACCAGTAAAACACACAGTGTTTGGAAGCCTGACCTCTGCTAACCTGACCCTCTGTCTCAGGGCATTTTGTTTGTTTTGGATGCCAAGGGATGGCTCTGGGTCTGCGAGCACCAAACCCCATAACTGAAAGCTCTTCAGGGATTAAATCTTGCATATTGAAATATCTTGATTATTTTGAATTATCTTGATTTTTAAAACCTCTGCATGTGCTTAAAGCACATTACATTGATTACTATGAGAACTGGCAAGTGCAGTGACAGCCTGCATCACTCATGCGTTCTCAGAGACCTGCACGTAAAGTCTAGAGAGAAATGCAAAATACCGCTTTAAAAAACAATGGGAATATTTAGAAAAATCCTTACATGCTTTTTTTTTTTTCCCCCCTGTTATTTCCCTTAGCTTCTTGAATCAGGAAATTTGGTTGGGAGAGCTATACATAACACGTATTTTTGGTATTTTTATGGACTATTCACAGAATCACAGAATCAATGAGGTTGGAAAAGGCCTCTGAGATCATGGAGTCTAACCTATGACCAATCACCACCTTGTCAACCAGACCACAGCACTGAGTGCCACCTTCAGTCTTTACTTAAACACCTCCAGGGATGGTGATGCCACCACCGTTCATGCCCTTCCAGGGATTTCTCAGGAATAACAAGGCAATCCTTTCCACGTGCATAAAGCATTCAGTTATTTTTGTAGAAATTCCTTCTTTCCAACAGTTGGAGCAGGAACAAAACTCTATTTCTGCTTCTCGCTGCCTTTTTGCTTAGCAAAAGGACCGAGGGAAGGGAAGGAAAGCAAAAGCACCAAGGGAAGGGAAGGACCAAGGCGGAGAGGGAGAGGAAGTGGCTCAGGTATTGGAAGCAGGGGATGGAGGTACTTGGTGTCATTTGAGCTGTAGGGAGGGTTTGGGTCTGAGCAGCAAATGCTGAATGGCAACACTGGTCCAGTTACTTCTTCTGCCTCCCTTGTGTGAGATGTTTCATTTAAATTTGTTTAAATGAAAGCAAGAGAGACGTTTTTCTAAAGCTGGAGAAGGGGTGGTGCTGTGCAGCAGGACATCAGACTAGAATTCGCCTAAGTGTAGTAGGTAAGGGAAGTGCTGGGGGTGCAGGTTGCCTAATCTGCCAGAGATCTCAGGGAAATGCCAGTTGTGTTTGTGTTTGTGTGTTTATTCCCTGCATTGTCAGCTGCTTCTGCGGCTGTAGGAGTGGGGCTGCTGCAGGAGCTTCAGAGAGGTATGAAAAACATTCCTTCTAAAAATACTGGGAAGCTCCCTCCACCCCCATTGTTTATTGGAAACTTTTCCCCCGTCTTAAGATATTTGATTATGGTGTAATGCAGCTAATTTAAGCATCTGTTTATCACTGCCTGGCTAGACTGAATGTGAAATTTCAATTGAATTACCTCCCAAGAGAGCTTTGAGCTCTGAGGGTAAAACAAATCATTTTCTCTCCATTCCCCTGGGACTGTCAATAAAAAGAATTCATCTAAATAGTTTACATGCGTTTTGAAATGTTGCATCTACTAGACTTGGGTTTGTTGTTAGTGGAAAATTGCCAGTGTGAGTGGAATATTGGCTTTAACTCGACTATGGCAGTGTTGTAGCATGGTGGTACATAGTCTGGAAAGGCTACAGCTGTGAAATCATTTGCATTTAATTCATATTTGATCAATAAATGTGTGTGCTTTATTTTAGAACAGAAGATGGTCTGTAAACCTGAGCTTATTTCGACCTTAGGCAGAAGATGTCTCCAACCCAGTAGCTTAAAATCATAGAATATCCTGAGTTGAAAGGGATCATGGAGTCCATGGATCATTGACTCCAGGTCCTGGCCCTGCACAGGACAGCCCCAGGAACCTCACCCCGTGCCTGAGAGCATTGTCCAAACGCTTCCTGAGCTCTGTCAGGCTTGGTGCTCTAACCACTTCCCTGGGGAGCCTGTTCCACTGCCCAGCCACCCTCTGGGGGAGGAACCTTTTCCTGATATCTAACCTAAATCTGCCTTGACACATCTTACTGCCATTCTCTCAGGTCCTAAGAGCTTCTCCAGCCTTTCCAGTTGAGATGTTACAATGAAGTGAATTATTGCTGTGGGCTGCTGGTGGGACATGGGAAGCCCCTCATCATCACCGCAGCTTTGTCTGCTCCTAAATATTTGTGTGTGCACATGCTGTTAAACATATTTTGACTTCCACAAGAAACAGAAGGCTTTCTCTTTTATTTGTCATCATGTCAACAAAGATCTGGGAGAGGGCAGAGTACAGGTTTTTCTTGCTCTGCAAAAGGAGCACTCAGCTTTACATTTTCTCTGTCATTTTGGTAGTGTGAAGAGAGATTTTCCTTCTAGTTTGCCTTACTAGGATTGGAAGTGAAATCTGCCTCCATCCACCTGCAGGTCTGATCTGTAGGTGCTTTTACCCTGAACTGGGCTGCTCTGCTGAGGGGCAGGTGCTGCCTTCGCTGCAGCTGGGATGTGTGGACATGTTCATGAGCTTCAGGCAGCAATCCATGAGCTGGTGATGCCCCAGTGCCTCCCCACTTCTGTCCCTGGAGGACAAAAAAGTTCCCTTCAGCTGAGTTTGCTGACTGGGAAGGAGCCCTAGATTGCCTCAACATATAACTGTGGGCTACATTTTCGGGTGCAAAGAAGGACACAAAGATGAGTCTTCCCTGCGGGGATATCCACACTAACCTTTGTGCCCATCACCTGAGTCTCACCAGTGGAACTTCTTTGGAGCTGCACTGTCCAGGTTGAGGGTAATTAGATATAAGAGAGAAATTTTTTACTGTGAGAGTGGTGAGGCCCTGGCACAGGTTGTCCAGAGAAGCTGTGGCTGCCCCATCCCTGGAAGTGTTCAATGCCAGGTTGGATGGGGCTCTGAACAGCCTGGTCTAGTGGAGGGTGTTCCTGCCCATGGAACAGGGTTGGAACTGGATGATTTTCAAGGTCTCTTCCAATCCAAACTATTCTGCGATTCTCTTGAGTTACATTCAAGCAGGAAAACTGCAGTCCAGGAGTAATAAAATTGGAAGGTGACCTGTCAGTGTGAGTGTTTGTACCCCAGCTATTGTACTCCAAACCAGCATGCAGGTAACCTGCACAGTGAGCAGACTGAAGGGAGATGGATGGCAGAATTTGTTTTCCTGGCACTCTCCTGTTGCCAGCAATTCAGATTAGAGTTAGAAGAAGATCCAGCTGGCAGTAGAAAGATGCTTCGCCTTTACACCAGGTTGTTTTTTATGAGGTATATAGTTTAAAATTTGCTGTTATACAGATATTTAGGTAGAGAAAAAAAGCTTCTTTAAAGATCTTATAGTAGTGATAGCAGTGAGAAGCTTGGAGGTGGCTGTGCAGAGCGAATGCCTGTTGATTCCTTTGGAGTGGAAACGTGCTCAGACCTGCAGCAGCCAGCCCAGGTGAGCAGCTAAACCATGTAATCGCCCTATCACTCTTTCAGACTCCTCTCCTAGTTCTGTTTTTGTTGATGATAAAAGACATCTCTTTATGTCAACTGAGATAATTTTAGATGACAGAGCAGGTTGGAATGACAGTCAAAAATCACAGTCCAAAAACTGCACAAACAGATGAAAGCTTTAAGAAATTTTAGAGTTCACTTGTTCTGGAGTTTCTGTGGTCATTCTGATAGTTGGTCATGTTTAAAGGCAAGGCCCGAGGAACTGAAATGCCACATACATAGCCACTGCATTTTCTGACAGCTATAATCAGCAGTAGTTCCTGCAATCATGACAGGTAGGGTTTGAAGAGGAAGGCACAGTACTGCTTGTTTGCTTGTCAATCTTTTCTTTAGTATAGGGGGCTGACTGTTTAAAGACCTTGTTTGGCAGATGCAATAAAAGTTACTCACAGATGGCAACAGCATGGGAACGATTAAAGTTTTAACTTACAGCAGCATTCATTGTAAACAGCAAAAGCATAATTGTGGTAAAGATAATTCTGTATTTTTATTCCAAAACAGTAGTAGACCATAAGTCTGTGGGTAAGTTGATGCTTTGGCCTTTGTTGTGAGATGCTAATAGTCCATATTTCCTTTCTGGCTCTAAATATGGAACTGTTTTGACAGTTTAAGTATACTGTAAAGCGATTAGTCCTGACAGGGTTGATAGTAACTTAAGAAAAACATTTTTAAACCCCAAAACTGCAGTTTATCTTAATGAGTAGCTCACACTGTCAACAGCAAAGCTCTGTTACTGTGTGTAATAGGTTTTAGAGTCTATCACGATGAGAAAGGACAGGTCTTGTAATTTGAAAATACATGACTAGAAGTAGAGATAGTCCTTTCCACTGAGCCTCCAGCCCCAGGTGCGTCACCTGTGCCGTTCTCACCTTGCTTCTAAACAATATTAAGAACAAATTTATTTTTGAGATCCTTGAACTAAAATGATCATCTTTTAGGAGAGGTGTGCAAGGATACCAGCAGCTTAAGATAAAGTAGATGCAAGAGTTTGTGTAATGTTAAAAATGAACACCTATATGAGAATCTTGGAGTGTTTCCAGTTACAAATAAGTCCTGTGTCACAAAAAGTCAGAAGTCTCCCTTGAATGAAGATCATTACCCTCAGGGTGCATGTTGGTCACTCTTTAAAATTCTTATAAAAACAAAGAAATTAATTATCCAGTATAAAAATGGGACATACGTCTCCTGGCAAACATTCAATTAACTTTTTAGTGCTTGCTACTTAATGTTGTGTTTGACCACTCGAGCATTGAGAACGACTTTCCTTTGAGAGGGAGCTGGGGTGGAACGTGGCATTGAGCTGGAGCTCTGCTCCGCTGGCCACTCAGAGCTGGTCATCAACATTTTTCCCATGATCGTTGAGTGTGGAGCTAGTTATATTTTACTTATGCATATGAGATGTAATTTGCTTTGGGACAGGGTTGGGGTTGTTTTTTTTTTTGCAAGCTGGATGATGTTTTATTGAGAATATAATTTAGCTAGTTTTGCAATCATAGACTGGTTTGCAGTGGTTGAGCATGAACTACCAATTAAAAGCAACTGTATAATACTTGTAATTCCCATGACTAATGGGCTGAAAATATGGAGCTCTTTGACCTGGATCCAGTCCAAGCCAAAGATGAATTATGCCACATAGATCACATTTTCTACTGTTAAAATATCCAACAGTGCAAGTGTAAACCCCAAACTTTAAGAAATGTTGGCTTCCAAAGGGAGAGCTGACATGATGACGGATATGTTTTAAGAATAACGCATGAGAAGAACTTGAATAACTGTGTTTTTGTAGAACTTTTACCTAATTCTGTGTACATTGATATAATTTATAATCTCCTTTCATCATTAATCTCCTGCTGCTTTACTAAGAAGTGATTATGTACTGAAACAATTGGAAGAGAAAGATTCTTCGGGATTTCTATTGAGTGTGTGATGTCCTTTAGATTGGCAGTAAAAATCACACTGATCACTACAAGATATATATATACATACTAATTTTTTCAAGTGCATCCTGTGTGTGAAGATTCTCAAATTGGTCTTTGATTGTTGTACATGATTTTTTTTTTTTCTCAAAAGGATCACTAAAATTGTGACGTTTGGGGTTAAATCCAGTGCTCTGAATAGCTGAGTTTTGTTGTTCTGGTAGCAGAACAAAATTAAGTATCTATGGGTTAAACTTAGTTGGTTGAGCTGCTAAATGCTGTATAAATATGCAGGGACCAAAGCTGATGTGAAGGAAAGTGCTCTGCTCGTGAAACGAGGCAGTGATTGTGTGGCAGGGCAGTAGGAGTTCTCTTGGAAACAGGGGAAATTATCAGTGTACCAGGACAGAATGCAAAGGTCGATCTGCTGAATACAAATAAAGTATTGAGCACCAGGTTCTGCCTCATGGAGCTGGCGCTTTTGGAACCGCTGTGATAAATGCACTGATAAATTCGAGGGAATGAGTGCTATTGCAAAAGCCTGATGAAGGCTAGAAAGTGTCCAGCTAGTAGGAATTGCATTGCTTGGTCAGGCACAATGAAATTAAATAGAATTTGCTTTAGTGAAATTGCATCAAGGATGATTAAAGGTGCTGCTGGGAGAAGGTGGTGATCACCTTCCACTGAAGCCACTTCAGTGACTCCGTCGTTTACTCCTTACGTGTTTTGGCTTTTTTTTTTTCTCATTTCCTCTCACTTCAAAGCTCTCTCCCCCTCCTGGTTCCTTCCACGTTTTCGTTGTGCTCCTGCTCCGAGCCTGAAAGCAACACCAGGCTGCTTCAGAGAGCAGGGAGCTTCTCAGCACCATTCCTTGGGTCCTCAAGTTTGTCCAAATACACCCAGTCCTGCACCTCCCATTACCCATACACAGCGTTCTTCATTCCCCTGCTCTTTGATAACTGTGGTTTGGATCAAGATTTGGCCTTTTATCTCCAGAAAGCGATTCACATAACGCAGCACCTTATTCCTTCCTCACCTGGGTGAACCAGAGCCTTGCAGGTGGGAGTTGTTCCCTGCTCTGCTGCAGCTCCGCTGTTCGGATCTGCAGTTGGGATTCCGCTCTCTGTATCTCATTTCCAGCCCAGTCTCGAGCAGTCTCTGATCCCGAGCTGCTAAAACCACCCTGGGGTGGTGTCACGGGTGTCTCACCTCAGGGACTGCTTCCTTGATGTAAAAATCTGCAGAAGAGTCTGAGTCAAACTCCCCTTGGTTTTGCTTTGATATGTTTTGCATTTCGTGTTAGTGTTTAGAGGCCTTTAGCCTCCTGAGTGTTTAAAAATGAATTGTAAGAGAATTAACAACTTTCCAGTTGTTTTACTTTCCTAAAAAACAACAGAGCAGTGCCCAGGGCTGCAGGCAGCTCCAAGGCCTCACTGTGCCTGCTGTGGTTGCAGGGGAGCTGAGATACCAAATGTGAAGTTTGAGTGACTTGAACTGGATTTTTCCCCAGATGGGCTGATGGTGTAACAAGTCTTTTATGGTAAAACACGTGCACATAGAAATACACACACACACACACTTATAGATATATTACTGCATGTAACATCCCTGTGTTACCAAGATGAGAAAATCTCATGGCTGTTTTGTTTCCATTTGACACTTAAATGATCCTCTGGCAGTGGGACCAGAGTTCTCTACTCTAAATAAAAAGAGACACATCAAGTTCATATAAGAACACCTCAGCTCTGTAAGTGAAGCCTGTTTCCTCAGTGTATATATTTTCCTGAAATACTTGTTATTTTACCTCTTCTGCTGGTTAATGCTGGACTAAGAAGTGTGAGGAATATTTTTCATGATTGCAATTGTTGGAGCAGTGCATGTGCACAGCTGTGTTCGGTCATTTATTCCCTCTTCATTTTTGTAGCAATTGTAGCATGAACTAATTATTTTCTCAGCTTCAGATGTGTTGGAGTTGCATTTGATAACTGTTTATTTTATGGAAGAAGCCTTTTTGAAGGAGTGACCTGAGCTTGGACGTGGGGTCCTCTGCTCTGCTCCCTCCAAAGGCACAGGGAAGATTTGCCAGGGGGAGAAAAGGTTGGACAGTAAATTGATGCACTTCCTTCATCCATGTGTGAAGATCCAGGTGTAAGGTTAATGCTGGCACTAATGAAATTACCTTTCTGTCCATGCTGTCATGTCCCTTGAATTGCCCAGACAGCAGCAGCAGTAGCCAAGTGGAGCCACGTGGCTCAGAGGAGTTGTGGAAAGAGAGAAGCGAAGGTGTTTCAGCAAAGAAATCAGCACTCCATTGTGTTTAAACCATTTCTCTTTGCTTATCCTGGCAATCAAAGCCACCAAAATGCCACCTTCTCTCTGCCATTGAGTCTTTTCCAAAGGATTTGCTGTTGACTTGTATGAAGGGACCTTAAATACACCACAGAGCTCAAAACTTGCACCAAAATGATGCTGTTGTTGTAATAATAATAATAATAGTAACAAGAAGTCCAGCTTCCTGCAGATTGAAATTGGCTGAGTAAATTTGACACCAGGTTTAGCTTCTGAGGTGATAATGCCTCAGATTACACTGTGTAGGTATTTTTCATGGCAGGTCAGTAAAACAGAAACTAATATTCTGTTTTGGCATTTCAGAAGGTGTTTCTATAGATGGTGAAGCTTTCAGTGAGGATTTAAGGACTGTCACTGTAAATGTGATTGTTCTGTGTATTTTTCATTACAGGCAGCTGACTTACATTACAGACAAAATATTAATAGTTTAATATATTTGTTTAGAGTTATAGGTGGTAGAGTTTTAGAACATAAACAGATGTTTTGTATGGCAAAAAAAAAAAATAAAATAGCCCTTGAAAGAGTTCATTATCTCCACACTTCCATAACTTCATTAGTTCCCTAACTTAATGCTTCAGCAGTGTTACTGGGTGCCTTGTGCACACAAAGATGCAGTTTTTGCCCTGGAAGCCTCAGTCTTGGGTCATCAGATGTAGGATTTGATAATGCAGGAAGCAGTAATCAATGACCAACTCTGAACTCTTTTAACTATAACAGCTGGTTAAAAAAATTTACATTCTATTCTGGAACAGAAAATGAACTTCTCAATTGCACTAATATTCTCCTTGAAACAGCTTTTGCTTTCTGTAGAAAACTGCCTTTTTGTGGTAGACCAGAAAACTTTTTTTTTCACCTTCTAGGGAAGAGTTTGTGCATAAAACCATTTTCTGACCAGCTTTAAAATGAAGAGATAGCAAAGACCACTTAGAGTTTTTTCTCAGCACTCCTAAGGAAACTAAATGCTAAACTATCACCATTATGTGAGGTTTATTGAAAGCTAGAAAAGGTCCTTGCTATTTTATCCTCTCTCCATACCCCAGAAGAGGAAGAAAATGAAATAAAATACAAATTCCAGGCTATTTTTGCCTCCAGAGTTGTTACTGAGAGCTTCAGCTGCTTCAGTGCTTTTCTGCTTTCTCTCTGAAGCTGTGCTTGTTGGTCGCACTTGCAGCAGGAACCTACAATGTTTAAAAATGTGTGACAAGAGGAGGGGAGACAGGAGTAAATTGTATTGGCTTTTTCCAGGAAAATGTGAGCTTTGCCAAACATTGATACAGCAAAAGCTTTTCACAGGAGAAACCAGTTTCCACTTGGAAATGCTGCTGTGATGTTGCTGAGTTGACTCCTGTGCCTTCTCTTCCTCACCTGAGTTCTCTGCACAGACTTCATTCCTCTCCTCTCACCTGTCCTTAATGAGCAAAATAATTGGTGTTTTCTTAGGGGTTTTAATGAAAAAAAAAACAAAAACAAAAACAAAACCTGTTTATCGTTTTGGCAGTCACCTGGTCAGAGCCTTCAGCCCAAACAAGCAAAATCTGAGTTATAATAGATGAATAAACAACTTTATTGATGTTCTGTGATACTGTCAGCTGCTGTAGCAATGGACTGCCACAGATTTCCCTCAAATGGCTCTGGTGTGTGGCTGCTCTTCACATCAGCCAGGTTGGAGCTGTGTCCTGCCTGGGAATGGACATGGGAAAAATATCTTAGCTACACGTACACCATAAAATCACATTTTCATGGTACTTGGAATGGTAAGAAGTATATGTCTGTGTGTTTGAGCTTTTTATTTCTGTAGCAGTACAAAGCATCAATCGATTCCCAGAAGTTTGGAGTTGAGGGTAACTCCAAGTGAAGTATTATTTTTGTTACCTTATCCCTGTGCTTGTCTGGCTCATGCCGAAGCAACGTAGCTCTGTCACTGTGGTGGAGGAATCCTGTTTTGCAATGTATTTTTAAAACAGCAAGATTTATTTGAAGGGCAGAAGGAGAACACTTGGAATCCATTTCCTTATTATTAACCTCAGAGTCTCCTCTCTGTGAGCATTTTGATGGCATGGGATGGTTTCTCCTTTGTGGCTCTTAACAGCTGCTTTTCCCAGGTTTTAGCCAGTTTTTCACTAATTCTAAACTGTGTGTTCACAGGCTGCTTGTGGTGCCTATTTCCCACCTCACCAAGCAATGGCTTTTCATGTAGCCTTCCAGGTCTTCCCCTCCAGTGTAATGAGACCATGGTTTTGGAGTGTTCAGCACACCAAAATTTTCCCCATCTGTGTTTATTTCAGCATGTGAGGACATTCAGACATAGCCTGTGCCTCCATTCCAATGTCGTGTTGCCCATTCAAATAAATGATGTGTAAAGAGCTGATCAGTAGGAGGTCAGTCCCTTCCTTAGACAGGAGGAAATCCAATGGGAAAATTGATTATTAACACGATGCAGTAGAAATATGGAGGCAGAAAAGGCAGGAAATCAGGCTTGGGTTTTGGTAACTCTTTTAATTTGGCTCCATAGTTCACAAAATGTCCACAGATTAAATTGTGTTCTGTTTGTAGCATGAATATGGATTTTGGTACACCAAACTCTCAAAATCTGGTTTTGGCTGTGGAAGAGCTATGCACAGGACACAGGACATTGGGGACGGATAGATGGGGATGTGTTGCCAGTACAGGAGATTTCATGTTGCAATTGTACTCAAAAATTAACCCAGAACAAAGTAATTTCTGCTACAAAGTGTATTTTCAGACCTTCGTGTGGTTGCTTGGCTATAATCCCATTAATTTTATTAATTTAATATGGAGGCAGACTTAAGCTCTGACTTATATGTCTAAATAATAAAAAAAAATCAAAATTGAGGAATTTGGTTGAGGATCCACTTTTAACATGTATGGGAATATTTACACTGGCTAACACAGATACTGGAGTTGTTTGGCAAGTGGTTATTAATAGGAATGAAAGATTCCTATAAATCCATTGAACAGACAGACAGACACTTCAAGGAAGATCATTCAAAATGCTGGATATCTAAATTGGATGCCTAAAGAAAATTATATATGGATTCTCCCTTCTTTTCCTCTCCACCATGTTCTTCCAAACAGACATTTGTACTCATCCATTAGTAAAAAAGAAAAGGCTTTTTCCTACTTAGTTTTGCAGATGGTTTTGGCCTTAAACACAGCACAATCTACAAAAATGCGATTATTTAAGCTTTCGTTTTTTATGTGGCTCATCATTGCTAAATTGAAGAACCCAGGATTAAAAAAAAGCACGTAATGTGAATTAAATGGTGATGGTGGCCAGCGAGTGTTTGTGTTACAGCAATAGTATCACAGGTTCATTTCCTTTGTATATCTTACTTCGGTTTTGCAAACTAGGATGGGGTTTTTCCATCTTTTTCTGTATACTTTTTCCAGGCCTTTTGTTTCCAAAGATGTAAATTGAAAGAGATGCCATTTCCACGCAAAGAGATGAAATGTTTATTTTAAGAACACACAAGGACTCTGTTACGATGTAACTTGTTGAATCCTTGATGCCAGACTGCCTTTCCTTGGAAGATGAATGGGAATTTGAAAAGGACCCTGTCAAAGGAATTGGGTTTTACAGTTACTCCTTTTAGCCAAAGCTTTGCTTCACGCTCCTCTGTTTTGTCTTTTAAGCATGAAGGAGCAACATGTAAGAAAACTGAAAGTTTGCAGCCTTGGTGCATGTTTTGGGATATTTTTGTGGTTTATGTACCGTTTCCAAGCCTTCCCCTGTGCCCCCTCCCCAGAACAAGGGAACAAGCCCCCAAAACCCTCCATACGAGCAGAGAGAATCAAAACGCGCAAAATTCAGACAAGTTTTTAAGTTTTTTTTCCTGTGGTAATGTTGTAGCTGCAGAAGCCTGGGGCTGTGGGGAATTGTGCTGAGCTCCCGGTGGGTTCATGGATGGGAATGGGGATGGGGATGGGGATGGGGATGGGGATGGGATGCTGGGACTCACAGGGTCGGGCTGCAGATCCCTGGCTGGGCTTTCAGTCCCCGGGCACAGCAGAAATCGGCGCCGGCTCGGTCGTTCTCTCAGCTCATGTGGAAGAGGGAACCGGTTGTTTAAATCAGGCTGCTATGATTTTGTCGTGCCTTTGTTCTCTGCCAAAGTTGTACAGAAACAGGGAGTGTGAATATCCTCCTGCCACCTTTCCAGAGGCATTTTCAAACCTGCACGTCAGTGTAAATTGGAAGAACGATAAAACAAGGGGAAGGAGCAGTGTAAGGTTCAGCTGAGCTACAGCAGCGACTTCTGAGGGTGTTTAACCTTGCGTATTTTATTTTCTTTTGGTCTAACTGGTATATCTGTAGATACACAGTGTAGATACAGACAGTGTGCTCTTAATAAAATTAAAAGTGGGAATTAAATATGGGAGTACAGGGTCATACGGCAAAGCTGAGCGTTCCTCATGCAACTTCGCTTCCCTCTGATCTTTTATTCAGCATTTAGAGAGGGAAGATCTGCTGTCCTTTCCCTGGCATATTTTTTAATACCCTGTATGCTTCCTGCACTCTACTTCCCCATTTGGATTTCTATACTTCTGAAACGTTATGTGTACGGGCAAGGGTTCATAAATATATATGTTCCCTGACGGTTTCAGTTCCTGCATGTGTTAATGAATACATATCCCTCGATGGAGTTTCAGTTCTGCGGCAGACGCGATGGATTTCTCCCTCTTTATCAGTGGCACCATTAGTAGAGATAGAAATGGAAACTTTTTCAACTAAAACCAGCTGGGATATCATTGATCAAGATAGAGTCTAACCCAGGAAAGTGGGGTGTAAGTAGTAATTGGAGCTGTAATGCAGTTGAAATGATGTTTTTCTTGCTGTTTGTTTTTAGAATATTTCATGACCTATTCATTCATTCACTCTCTGTCTCTGTTTTCCCTTAAAAATATGAATTTCTCAAAACTGATGATAAAAAGGGGTTTAGTACTTCCGAAACAACAGATAGAAATATCAGAAATATAATTTTGTTCTTTTAAAAATATTAAAAAATATATAAGAGGTGTATAAAAAGGGGAAGTACGACGCTAAGGAATTTTCAGATCCATGCCATCTTTTCTTTTTTATGTGTTATATTTAACATTGCTGTTTAAAAGCATGGAACAAGACTTCATAGGTTTGTGTTTTTAAAAAAACCAACAAACCAAAGAAAAAAAAACCCCAACCTTCCCAAGACACTGGATTTACATTTTAAAAAGAAAACAGGTTACAAAGACCCTGCCGTTTACTGTGCAGAAATGAGCATTTGATGATGGGTTTCAAAGGAAGCAGATTAAGTGATTCACAAGTGCTGTGGCGTTTGGCACGTGTGGGGATTCGAGCAGTAAGTCAGAAAGACACAGATTAAATGCTCTCAGGGAACCAGCTTTGTTGCATCTGTTTTGTTGACAAAGATCTAATTTTGAATTATTTTGACAAATTAGAAATGCAGTTTTCAGCAGCAAATGTTTTTCCCCTTAAAATTAGAGTTCTAGGCAGACAAATTGACTTGCCTTGATTGTCTCCTATTCAATACTTATTCTCCATAACTAAGTTCTGGAGTCAGATCTGGAGACTAATTTACTTTGCTTTCGAAAATACATTTTAAAGACAAAACCTAAACTGTATTAAATATTTACATGTCATCAGTCGCTGTAATTACCACAGTGGTTACATTTGGTTTGGGAGAGGGAAGGGAGGTGGTCGTGCAACATCAAGAGGCAGCTGATACTTAGGGACAATTTCTATCATAGTGTGATCACTGTGGGAATGCTACTCTGAGGCAAGGAAATTCTTTTTCCAGTCAAATGCATTTTATTAGAAGATTCAATCCTCGATCCTGCCTTGCAGTCCTCCTTTCTCACTTGGCTGCATTAATGTTACTGCTTTTCACCACAGGTTAGCACAGATATGGCTCAGATTTTCCCAGTTTCTACCCTCTCTGATTCTTCCCATTCCCTCCTTCATCCCAAGTAATTCTTCCCTGCATACGCCCATTGTTTTTGTACTGTTTGGAGGAAAGTGATATTAAAACAATATTATAGCAGCCCCTAGTAAATGTGGAGTCCGTGTGTATTGATTACATGGGATTAGTGATTGCAGATATGCAGACACATAAAAATAGTTGTTGTACATCTCTGGCCACTTGACCTTGCTGCTGCTCGGTCTCCCATTGGATTTGTAGTATTTAAAAATTCTGTGGCAAATTCAGAAAGTTGCATTTAAATTACTCATTATTCTGGAAACAGAAAAATTTCTTACCTTTCTCACTTGATTTTTGAAAGATCTTCTGCAGTTCCTCCTCTCTGACACAACAAAGTTGTGTCTGTTCCTAGAGCAGTGTTAAGGCTCTCTGTATTCTGACAGTACATTATTTGGAAGGGGTATGAAGCACCAAATTTGAGCTTGTGTGGTTCATGATGTGTCAAACAACACTGATATACAAAAAAAGCTGAAAACTAGAAAAAAAAATTGTAGCAGTCTCAAAAGTGTTTCTGTCTCTTAAAAGTTTGACGGTGACACTTGGCTATGAACAGCTAGGAGAGATTTTAAGTGGTCTGAATCTTTATTTGTTAAAGCTGAATTACAATCTTTATTTCTAAACACACACACAGCATCACAGTTGTGCTCCAGCTTTTAGTTTCACCCCAAAAAGATGCATTCATTTCACATGGGGCCAGAACTGTTACACAGGTGTTTTTTATGTGCACATTTGAAGACTTAAATCATGTACATAATATCTTTGTTTTATGCTGAGGGAATCCCAAAGCATCTGAAAAGTCACACCGGAAGAGGCTACATGAAGAAACAGTAAAGCCACCCCTATGAAAAGTAACAGGTAGATGATTCACAGTCCTTTGCCTAAACTTCGTCCTCCTGCATGCTGGAATGAAGAACTTTGTCTTGAACACCTCAGTGCTGTGAAAATGGCAATAACAAATGCAGCTTCTGAGCAGAGTAAGAAAACTTGTTTATTTATGCCTTATTTGCAGTTCCTTCACTCCTACATAGATGCATCAAGCCCTAGGGCAGTTATCATAAAAAAGATGGAAAGCAGGTTGGAAATCCCATCAGGATTCCACGTGAGGGTCTCTGAGCACTCCCCAGCTGCCAAAAAATGAAACATTTCAGCCCATCCCTTGGGACTGTTGAGGCAGCACCGCTCCTTCTGGAGGGAGACGCTTGGGCTGTGAGCTGCTGTTCCACCGTCTCTGAAGTGAAGTAGTAAGATTTTTTTTTGACCATAGGAAATGCAGAACCATGAGACCGGATAATTGGCATTTAAAAGTATTGCCAGGATCATGTAAAATAGTGCTTTATTTTCTCATCATTCAGAAGAGTTTATAAAATTTTTTTTTTTTTGTGGTAACTGTTAGAATAAGTGTGCCAGTGTTACAAAAAGCATAATAATACATTGTTTTTTGAGGAAACAGAGCTCCAGAGGATACAATGCTTTGATTTTTGTGCATATTTTCTGCAGTAAACATTTTTGCCATTCCTTTATTTTTTTCCCCCCTCTTTTTTTTAATACTTTATTTTTCCTGCTTGGTTTAATGCAGCATAACCTCCTCTAAATTTAGTGGGAAGTGTAAATGTATGTAATGCTTTTTCTGTGGTTAGAAAATACATGTAGCATTAAGTTATTAAAGCTTGACTTTAAACTATGTCTTGGGCTAATGATTTTACAGTATAATTGCTTTAGTTAATTTGAAGGCAGGTATACATACAGCTTATTCCATTTTGGCACTATAAAGTTTGCCATTGGTATTATACCTCATTTTTTATATGATTTACATAATTTGTGAAACAGATTTAATACTTTGTGTGTGAGCTAATTAGTTTCTGGTTTAGAGCCTTATTGTGTGTTCATTGGGTTCTGAACACCTTTTACAGTAGCACAGAAGGTCATTGTTGGATCTAAATTCTTTGTAGAGCAATCAATCCCCTTTTAATAAAATAAGTTGCATAATTTTTACTGTAATTAAATTGGGTTCTGTGGAATTGTTTTCAGCTGTAAATTTGCTGAATTGGAAGAAATATGTGGTGATGTGTTAATTACTGAGTTGTGCTCTTTCCCTTGTTATGGTATAGTTTGAGACTACTGGACTTTACATGAGTGTAATTTTATATTTTTTGTGTTTACCTCTGAGGAGTTCATAAGGAGTGTCCAGCTTTTCCTGGTAGAAGAGGAAAAAAAAGAAAAGGAACATTTCTAGTAGAACTTTAACAACTTTGTACCTCAGATTTCAGAAGATTCCATGTTAGTATATCCCTAACATTCATTGCCAGATGACAGCAACACCAGCGCTTGCCAAGCACTGAGCTCTTCAGCAGGTGACGACGGCCAGGCTGGGTGGGTGGGTGAACTAAATGTCCCTTTTCCAGGCCATTGGAGCCCCTCCGTGCACAATGAGCATCTTACAGTCACCTCACATGCCAGCCTGAAAAGTTCTTTTCCTCTGGTATGTGATTTTTACATGAGGGCACATGCTGGCTGTTTTCCTCTCCAAGGAATTGTTTTCTTGGCTGCCGCCATCCCCTGTTTAACAGGACTGTGCGGCTTTAACGGCTCCGGGCTTATTAGGAGTCTAAACAGTCTCCTGTATCCTTTGTGTCAAAATGAGTGAAAGCTTTGGAAATCATTTTGGGATTCACTGAGCAGGAAAAGGAGTTGCTCCAAAGAGTCAGACCCTGCAGAAGGGCTGACTTCCCGAGTTCAGAATGGATAGTAGCAATTTCCTTCTGAAAGTTTTCTGCATCCATTCTCTGTGCTAACTCAGACTTCTAACTTAATCAAATTATTTCTGTACACCAGTTACTTATTTTAATTTGGGCTTTACTTGTCTGTTTCTACCTCTGTTTTTCTCTGTGTAGCTCTCGCGTGCTTGTGCTTTTTAACTTGGTAAAGTAGTTGCACTTAGTACAGTGATAAATTAGTTAATGAGACAGAACCGGAACACGGCACAGGTATTTACTTTCCCTCTGTTTGTGTGCTATTAGGAACTGGTTCTGGGATTTTTGTACACTGTGTATAACCCTGATCTGCTAAACACGTTTTGTGGGAGAAGCAAATATCACCAGTTGCCTTCGTGCTCTTTGCTGGAGTGCATCTGATTCCATTTAACAGTGCACACAAAGTCTCTTACGCAGAACCACCATCGAGGAGTTTTGATTATTTATAAGAACCTCTAACCAAGGCTTTGTTTTTCTTACATGTTTACATGTATACATAGCTATAAAAAAATTAAGAACAGGAAAAACTGACTTTTTATTGTTGTATTTGCAGCCATTCTTGCTCAGCATCAAGCTGTTAGACCTTTGCAATACAATTATACCAGTGGAAGCCTTTAAGGCATTTGTTTCCGAGTGGGAATACTGTTTCTCCTACTTTAAACAATTAGATGAAGTGTAATCTCACCTTCTTCCTGTGGAATGCCACACTTTTATTGCTATCATTTATCAGTAGCGAGATGCAAATAAGACATAAGCTTAGGAGTCTGGCTCAAATAAAACCAGATTGTATTGATTCTTGTGTGGTACAGAATGAAATGGAAAATCATCTGACAGCCAATCAGTGCTCATCAAAGCAATTTTTAAAGAATAAAAGCTGAATACATACAATATAAATTCCTTATCTTGTTTACTTGATGTACACGTGCAGTTTGAAAGTCAGAAACCTGATAAAAATTGTGGCTAATTGTGTGAGATAGTGCCAGTTATTTTCATTATAGGTTTAAAATGTGAGGTGTAGCTTGGGCTAAAAGCAGCTTCAGAGCATGCAGAAACTTTGGAAATCATAGAATCATAGTCCCGAGTTGGAAGAGACCCACAAGAAACATAGAGTTCAACTCCTGGCCCTGCACAGGACAGCCCCAAAAATCACACCATGTGTCTGACAGTTTATTGATGGACACCTAAAGATGGAGGGGAAAAAAAACCAAACAAAAACCCCAAACCTTCACATCACTGACAGCAAATGAAAGAGAGTGAAAAACTGAGGTTTTGTCCATGTAGCAAGTTAAAGATTTTCTTCTTAAAAAAAAAAAAGTTTCCCCATCCCCCTGCACTGCTCAGGAGACAAGACGGCTGCTGATTTCTTAAAGCCTTAAAGTTAGCTGACCTCCTCGCTGAACCCGACTTTAATGTAAACATTTTCTTGAGATGGTTCGTAGCAGGGCCAGCAAATCTGGAGAATATTAGTGGCGCTGTGTTTGCGGGAAGCAGGAATCCCTTGGTAATTCTCAGGAGCTCTTTTCCAGGCCAAGGCAGCCTGAGACACAGTTGTGTTTTCAGTTTTGCAGGGTTCGTTGGTAATGCCCTGTGTATCTTTCTAAAATGTAATTAGTAAAACACATAATTAGTTTTTGCTTTGAAGTCGAGTTTTTCTTCCTTGCTTTCACTCTGTTAAAACTCTTTATCTCCCCCCACCAAAGGTAAATAATTTGATAGCCCAATATTGGCGTCGATTTAGTTGTCGGCATTTTGGCGTTGGTTTATGAATCTAAATAGAAGAGAGAAATTAGAGCAGGGCTTCCTCCAGATCGCCTCTTTGCAGGAATATTAAGTTCCTTTTAATGCCCCATGCTTAAGTAAAACACACGGCTGCTGTCTCAACCCCAGTATTTTGAAGAAAAGTTTTATTCTTGTTTGGGTGCTTGCACTCCTTCTGTACAGTAGGAATTGGTTACAATGTCTGTGTCATCATGTGGAGTATTTTGCAGGTAGAAACTTGGAGCTGAATTTCTAAATTTCCCTTACCTGTGTGTCTTTTTTTTAAAAGATAAGTTGCATTTATCATAAGCTTGATCAGCTGCTGAAATAAGATATAATATTTAGCACTTCTTGCTTTTCAGCTTCAAAGCACTTTTCGCGCATTAACTGATCTCCCCAGCGTCCCAGTCTGCCCAGTACTCACTGCTGTACAGCAGCAGGCTCAGACTGGGTGCACTGGTGGACATCAGTGCTTATTACCCCCTAGCACATGTTATATCTCACTAACTATAAAAATCTTAATTTTACCTGCAGAAAAAAAAATGCTTGCCCAGAAGAAACCTGTGCCTGATAGGGGCAGCGCTTGCTGTCACCCCATACTGCGTGTTAATCTGCTAATTGGGCTCAGTCTGTTTTCCCAATAGGTGAAAAAATTGAGAGAATAGAGAGATTGATGAAAGGAAACTCTGTGCATAGTAGATTTTTGTTGTTGTTATTGTTGTTAAAAAAAATACATCAAAGTTGCTTTTTTGTTTTGGAAGGAAACTTTACAATTCTACTGTTAAAGTGTCTGAAATCCAGCTTTCACTTTCAGCACAGGGCACAGAGATGCAAAACTCCCTTTAGATCTCTCACTTCAATTATTGAGAAAACTTGCAGAAAGGAAAAGGGAAGAGGAAGAAAGTCAAAGACTGATGTTTTCTGCTTTTACTTTTTCATTTTAATTTAGAGAAGTATGTAAAAATTCCCATGAACAGCGCAAAAATGGTGCTTTTGCAGAGGTAGAGCAGAACCCTGCCAAAATGTTATCAATATTGGCTGCTTTTCGAAGATGAGCTGCGTCAATTTATTGTACTCTCACCCTTCTACCCCACTTTCTGTTATCATGGACTGTGCCCTGCATTTTCTGGAGCAAGGATTCTCTTAATTTATCTTTCTTTTGGGGTTGTAGGGTACATTGAGCACACTGGACACCAGTTGGAGCATGTGCAACTTCCTGAAATATAAATAATAATGTAAAGGCTTTATATTATTGCGTAATATTTTGATTGGCATTTCTCTAACTTTGTTTTTCCCGGGATTTGATCACAGATATGTTTAATTGGTGTTAAAATTGGCTGTTGAGTGTTTTGGTTGTCGTGGCTTGTTTAATATCTCCTGTTTGCAGTTGTCCTAGTTTTACCATCTTGAAAGATGGTTTCTATTTAGTTCCCTTAATGTTTGCCACAGTTTGTTTTAAAACCCACAAATTTAGCTGAAGTGTTTGGTTTTTTACTTAAGAATGTTAACTTTAGAAATAAAAGATTTCCTGTTTATCAGCAAAAGTGTTTCTTCCCACTTGCTGGCATGATTTCGAAGATGGATTTTTTATTTCCTTCTCTTACATCACTTTTCTTTCTTGTGCTAAACATAATAAACCCTGAGCTATGATAAAGCTTATTTAACCCAAGTATACCTGCCTCACCTCAAATAAATACAAAATAAATTGGGCAAAAGAAAGAGATAATATTTTTGAATCAGGACACAAACATCACTCTCTGTAAGATATTCATTGTACTGCAATAAATGGGGAAAATATATTGAATTTATGCACACATGATTGACTTTTCATACAGTGAACCCAGGTTAAACATCTTGAATATGGAATATGAATAGAGCTAACATTTTCATATGAAGCAATAATGAAAATTAACAGAGCTCCATTTCGACTGATAGCAAAGAACATTTGATACTCCAAGGCATAAAATGTATTTAGTACTTGGGTTTTGTTAAGCTTGACAGAAGCCAGGAAACGGGATGGTACAACTGCTGCATAAAGGCTGCTTCTGTACCCGATGACAGGCTCAAGGATGGAATTGGGGGAAAACAATAACGCCACCCACCTGCCCCTCATTCCTTACAGTAAGAGGAGAAGGCATTCATGGCTGTGTGTTGTCAATGGGATCGTCTCTGACAGCACCCGTCCTTGGGACCTGCGTTTTGTTCCCTGGCGCCAGCCTGCAGGGACACGAGAGAAAAGCAAAACTCCTTCTCGTGGATTTTGCAGGAACAATGCACGTGCTTTTCTATTTTTTATGTTGTTTTGTCCTGTAATAGCCCTGGATGAAGTGGGGTTTATTCCAGGTAATGGGGAGGATATCCTGGTGCTTTCCTGGTTTTGGGAGGTGCGGGTCTCACAGACCAGCTGCAGTTGAAGTGGAGGTTGAGACATTACTTGCTGTGGGTTCCTAACCCTGGTGGTCTCCCCTTCCCCCTCATCTCAGCATCCTCTAGTCGAGCTGCTCCGACAGGATAACCAGCCTGTACTTTGGGGACTCTTTTCCTGTGGAGATTTCAATCCCTGATGAGCATTACTCATGGAGTCTGTGTGTGTTACTGTTGGATAGGCAGAAAAATCAGAAGTCAAAATACGCAGGTCAGGTAAAAACTGCCTGAAACTTTCTTTATATTCCCTTCCCTTGCACCCCTTTCACCTCTAGCAGAAGCTCAGGTTGCTTTTCTCTTGCAGCCCTATAAATGCACTTGTTTCCTTAGTTGTAACCCTATAAATGCTCTTGTTTAACATGGGCTGTGTTTGAAGAGTTGACCTCTTACTTGGTTTTAGTGCTTTAAATTAAAACTTTAAAGGTACCTAAAAATCATCTTGAAGAAAAACGTGGCCTGACAATTAAGGTTTGACATTTGAGCCTCTCCAGCCCCTGTGTACACACGAGGAAACTTTCCTGAAGAGTCACACAAGGGAAAAATTCCTCTGGTCGGTGAATACAAGGCCCGTAGAGCTCTGGAGGAAAGCTTGGCTTCCACTCAATTAAAATAGGTTCTTAATTGATCCTGTGCTAACCCAGAATGGGAGCTTTTTGCTTTCTTTCAGGGAGGTGGAAACAAAAATAAGCGAACAAGGACACCTGTCAGCTTCCAGGCTCCGGCTGTTTTCCGACTGTGTCTGCTGAAAGGGCATTGTGATACTTATCGTTTAGCCAACATGATGATTTACACTAGCAGCTTAAATGTATAGAAATTCCCAGTGAAACCATAACTGAATCTCTATTAAAATTCCTTAGGACTGACCTAGAGTATCTTGGAACTGTGTATTTTAAATACAAATGTTGTATCAGCATCCAGGAGAGTTAAAGACCTATTGAAGGGGCGGCTGCTTCTGCACTAGCCTAGAAGTGACCTGTTTTCCTGTTCTTCATCAGCTTCAGCCAGTGTAAGTTGAAGGTCTTGAAACACTTAGCTTTGCAGTGACTGTTTTCTGTTGTGTGGATCCTGTTAAATGAATTTTAAACAGGTTTATCTGCACATCTTGGAAGTTCATTATTGTGAAGAGAATCTTCCTTCAAGAGCTCCTTGAATTTGTGTCAAACCTTCAGCTGATCCAGCAAACAGGCTTCTTGTATCATTTAATCTCAGTTTGTTCACCTGTGAAATGGGTGTTTTAACAGCTTAGTATGACATATACTTTAAAAATGCACTTAGTGAACCAGTATATCCTGCAAATAAATAAGTATTACATATAGACAACTTGCTGTGGGGTGGTGGGACTATGGTATGTTATATTTGCTGAACATTGATGGTGTAGAAGGGACAGTGCAGTTGTGTTCTTTAGTATTTTGTGAGAATAAACCTTTTTAGTCCACCAATAAGGATAATGTACCTCATTTTAAAAGTCTTTTGAGATCCTGCACAGACTGTTGGAGCTGTGCTTTCCTTGCTGTGCCACCTCCTCACCTCAGGAGGAAGACAAAGAACAGTTTGCAATTAGCGGACTGGGATTTGGGAGATGAGGGTCACACTTGCTTTGTGACCTTAGGTAGGTCAGTTCCTCCATAAATCAGTATTATTACAGTAATATTTCCTGTCCTTCAGCTTAGGTATGTCTTCCGTATTTGATTTGTAAACTGTTCTGACTGAGGGCTTTTCAGGTTAAGTCTGGACAGCATCTACCACAATGGAGTTCTGTTGTTAGCTGGGGTTTCCAAGATGCTTCTTTAATAAAAGCAATCATAAATTCAGTGCTACTACTATGTTACATCTCTCTTTTAAACGTTGACGTGTATGAGGTTGCACTTGTTAAGCTCAAAAACATTCAGGTGAGGTTGGACATAGAGTCCTCACATGTCATTGCATGATGGTGTTACCATCACAATTTATTTTTTCAAATGCACCATATCATTAATATTTGATTTATCCTGACTCTGTAAAAAGGAAATGATGGTGCATGAGGTCGTGCACTCAGAGCAGTGATTTGCTAGAGCTCTATTAGGCAAATCTGGATCTACAAAACTACAGTATATTAGTTTTGCTTGATATTTACATCCTAGTATCTACTTTTGTCTTTGGTGTAGTTTTGTGGGTACTTATGGATATGTCAGATTTTGTCACTGTGAATTTTACTCACTTGTAATATTATACTTTACATGTACATTATACTTTACAGTCCGTAGAAGCATTTTGGAAGAACAATAAAAATTTAGTCAGTGTATGTCGTAAGAATGAACCATGATTGGTTTGTCTGTTCTGGCTGGACATACATGACCATCAGATCAACAGTTGGACCCATCCACTGTCAAAGCTCCTTCAAGAGCTAGCAGACATCCCTGTCACTGTCTTGGGATGGCTTTGCATTAAATTTGTTGAATATTTTAAAGAAATATATATAGAGACAATCAACTTTAGTTGCACACCAGCAGATGGTCTGTTCTGTACATGGACAGAGTTGTGCTTTGCATCAAAGCTTGCTTGGGTGGAAAAAGGGTTTACTACAGTAGCAATGTCCATAAATATAAATTTGTGGCCCAGAAAATGCTGCCCCACATCATTTCTGCAGAGTCCAGTTATGTTCACTTGTGCTCAATAAGGAGTGAAGCAAATATCAAAAACCCATGACATCTTTAAATAGGAAACCATGTTTGTACTTGTGGAACCAAATAATTTATGTATATAACTACCAAATAATTTATGTATATAACTAGTACATCATGGCTTCAGCCTGGGCCAGGCTGGGTGGGGCTCTGAGCAGCCTGGTCTGGAAGGTGTCCCTGCCCATGGCAGGGGTTGGAATGAGATGGTCTTTAATGTCCTTTCCAGCCCAAACCCAAATTCTAGGGTGTTTGGGGGATGATGCTCCTGTTTCACATTGCTTTGACACTCATGTAAATTCTCGCTTACAGTATTTTATACTTTTTTTAATTATGTGGGTGGATTCAGTGGTACCATACCTAGTTTTCATGAAAAATCTCCAAAGAACCATTAAGAGAGAGTGCTCCCGTGTTTCCATCTCTGCTTCATCACCAGTGGCGCAGCAGAACTGCAGTTAATTCCGCTTCTGTTCTGCTTCCCCATGATTTGAGCAGGAGTGAGCAATGTACCCTAAACTTTTTTTTTCCTAAAGGCTATGACAGGCCAGGCCTGATAAATTTTAGCATGATAGAGAGGGAAAGCTATAACCTGCTGACACTGGGGGATATAATTAAAATGTGTAGGCACCCTGAATTACAGCTGTTGCGAGTGTTCCAGCTATCTTAATAATTGAAGACCTTTTAATAATTTTATATGTTCTTTATTAGCTTGGCCTTGAGCTTAGGCAGGACTTCAGTTTCAAGATAATTTTCTTGTCCTCAAAAGTTAAATTGCTTTCTTTAATATAAAGCATACAATAAGGAGTTCAATTGAAGAACTGCATGCCTACTGAACCTGCTCTTTCAGCATGAGACTCCACTTGTTCGAAGCAGATCTGGAGGAACAAACACTCTTTTATTATTAGATGATAAATCCTTGATGCCATATCACTGTTTTGGCTTTCAACCTTATTGAACTTTCAAGAGAAATGCCTCTGTTTATAACATGAACTGCCCAGTAGCATCCAAGTATCTGTCACTGAACTGTGGACTTGAATTTTTATTTGGTGAACCGTACTGTGCTGTGTTGTTCATAGTGTGTCTGGTGCTATACAGCTAAAATCTGACTCATAGCCTGATGAAAAGCTGTAGAATGAGATGTGGGGGTTACCATTTTTTGTTACAGAATTCTGATTGTAAGCTAGAGCTTCTAATAATTTTTAATTAAAGGAGTTCGCAAATTAAGATTGGTTCTTCTGCGTGTGTAAGAAATAAAAAATAATATTTCTGCTGAAAGTCGTTGGGATACTAATTCTAAATTTACTGAAGTTTGTTGGTCTTTTTTCTAAAATAGCAAAAAATGTACATAAATGGGACTCACAAGAAGGCTGGGAGGAGAACTTTTCACACGGGCTTGGCATGATATGGGGGGAATGGCCTTAAACTGAAGAAGGGTAGATTTAGGTTGGATATTAGGAAGAACTTTACTGTGAGGGTGGTGAGGCCCTGGCAGAGATTGCCCAGAGAGGTTATAGACTCCTCATCCCTGAAAGTGCACCGGGGGCTTTGAGCAGGTCTAGTGGAAGGTGTCCCTGCCCATGGCAGGAGGGTTGGAACTGGATGATCTTTAAAAGGTCACTTCAAGGATCCTGTGAAATCCTGATGAGAATATGATCCCTAGTTAAAAATCTCTGTTGAAGGCAAAAATTCCATGTGCTTTAGAAAATATTATTTATTACCACATAGAAACATCTCAATAAATAGTGATATCTCTAGCATCTGACTTTGAATGGAAAAGCAATTTGCATTTCTGCACGTGTATTTGGCAAATTATGTTTCTGTGTTTGAATTCACCATTCTCAAGCACTTCCTCCAGCCTCTAAAAGTGGGGAAACTAAGGCAAGGCTCTGAATTTATTTTGCAGACAACTGAGTTTAGAGGTAGCTGTAGTGAAGCAAAGATAAAAGTTTTAATTCTGTCTCCTGGATCAGTATCTTAGGCAGTGTTCCTGTGTTTTTTGCTTCCAAACTTTTCTTTGACGTACCCAGTTTGTTGCTTCAGCAGGAATCTGCTTTTTACACAGCAATGGGTACTCTGCCAAGAATAATTTCTAGAATATTGGTATCTTAGCCCACAGTGCTACATTTGTTTAATATTTGGTAAGATCTCAGCTGCAACAGTCAAAAAGCAAAAGTTTTCTTCTCATGGGAGCTTTCTAGTGAGTTCTAGCACATGGTCAAGGTCTGGTGTTTTATAATGTCAAGAAGTGTCATTAAAAGGCTTTATAAACTATCAGGCTTTATGTGGTGCTTTCTGCTGCAGAGTATCAAATTGATAGTTGACCATAATCTGGTTTTTAAGTTTGTCTGTTGAATGAGTCCCAATTTGTATAGATAATATATTGTGTGTTCAAGTGAGTGCTCCGCTTTTGTACATTCCCTTCCATTAAGAAGATGAGACCTCGGATAACTTGGAGTTTCAGATAATGTGGAATCAAATACGTTAGCAAGTCGTACTGTAACAAATCAGCACAATGACTATTTTATGTTTGAAGTGGAGATCATATTTGGAGTGCCTGTAAATGCCTTGTTGGAAAAATCAATTCTGAGCATCTCCTTTTTCCACATTTTGATTCATTTTTCCTCAAATGTATTTTGACATAGAACGTTTCAGTCTGTCCACATGCAGGGTTTAAGTCTCCTGACTTCTTTGAGCTTACTCCAGAGTTATACCGTGGTGGCTGAAAACAACATCTGGTTTTGAAGGGCATGTTATCTAGTGCTTAATGACTTTATAGAATCATATAGTTGCTAAGGTTGGAAAAGACCTTTAAAATCATCACATCCAACTGTCATTTGACTGGTGAAACAGCCTAAGAAAAGCATGCACAGCAGCCAGCTGAAGAAGAAATTAAGCAACAAATCACACTTTTTGCTTTCTCAAATCAGCTCACTAGACCTCAGACTCCATATTTTTGGGAGACTTGCACCATGTAGAGTAGTACTGCTAGGATTGACAGAGCTTGTTTTATTTGGAGCAGGGAAATAAATAAATAAGGCTTCTTGGTACACTCAGAGAGCTCAAGGCACTTAGGGAAAAATATCAATAATCCCCATTTGATAGAGGGTGGGAGTCAGGCATGAAGCTGTGTCCTGTCAAGCACTGCCAAGCTGGTCACTGGCAGAGCAGGGCCTTCAAATCTGCTTGAAATAGGAAAGCTGATGAGACAGAGAGAGATATGGGAGGGCTCCTCCAACCCGCTGAGTCGAGGGTTTTAGAGAGAGATGTAACACATTCCTTAGTTTGATTTATTTTTCTTTGCTGAGGAGAGAGTCTGCAGTACTCAACATTAGATAGTCTTTGCCCTGGGTGCACCAAGCTTTTGCATTTTCTGAAGGGATATATTGGTAGTATTGTGAAAATGTGACTGTGACCTATTTAGACGGGTTAGAGTAGGGTACAAATCTCTGCACTAGGAAGAAGTATCATTTTCCAGCTGGGCAGAAAATCGCATTTATTCTGTAATAGAACACAAGAGCTCATTGAACACTGGAGTGGAGTGGCTGAGCTGTCGGCGCTCCACCGGGGGAATGAAGTCTCTGCTTATATATTCCATCAGATAGCAGAAATCCTGGGAGTCCGAAGAACAGAATTACTGGCTTCAGTAGATGACCAAACAGTTCTTTTTCTCAGGAGAGACTGCTCGGCTGCAGCAGAAGATTGTTTTGAGAGCAGCTGCAAGACACTTTCTGTCGGTGTTCTCCTTGCTAGTTGTCCAGGGCTGAAAATACAGAGGAAATTTTTGTACCTAAGCATAACCCTGGACTGACAAGGAGGTGACGTGCAGAGATCCATGCACGTTTAAATGAGTCTCTCTTAGAAACAGGAACTTTTGCATCAAAGGCTTCTCTTTCACAGAAAATCAATCATTTGATCTAAAAGCTCAGAAGTTGTAGGGGACTACACCAAATTATCAGGGGTGGGACAGTCCAATATTAGTGTTGGTAATGTTGCGGCCAGGATCAGACGGTTTGTAGGCAGAGTTAGGATCTCCTCTTAGACAAATTATTGTGGACAGGAAAAACAGAAGTGCATGAGCCTCTGTCCTGGCAAATAGCTTGTGTTTTTTCCATACCTCCTTACTAGTCTACTAGGAAATGGCTTCTTCTTATAAACCTAGAATTTGCTGCATTTCTTTAAGAAATACTTAAATACAATGGATCTTTTAAATTTATTTAAAGAAGCTTCACAAATTCGCACTGTAATAAAAATATTAACATGCAAGACAGTGAATTTGGGTGATGTCACATCATTGGGTTAGTACAGGTGCTCTGAAGTGTTTCCTAGTTATTAAATTTCACAATGCGAGATGGGCAAATCTTATCTCTACCTCGTGCCAGTGTCACAGCAGCGAACTTGTTGAATTCCCCTACGTTACGGAAATACCTGGTGTAGAACCTAAACTCTGTATTACAAGTTTTGACACAACTCCTTTTTAACCAATGGGGAACATACATTATTTTCTGTCCTTCAAAGCTGCTTTTCTGTAGAGATAACATTGGCAAGGATAGCTCCGAAGATAGGCACTCACTCGGTGGAGGAACATTGCTGTATTACTCAGAAAGATAAGGAGGTATTAAGAACTTCCTTGGAGTTCTTACCAAAAATCAATTCTATCTTTTATAGTTCTCCAGAGATAATTCATCCTTCTCCCCATCCTAATCCTCACTGAGCGGGGATGAAGGCAAGGAGAAGGATCTGGTGCAAAAAACGAAGGTTAAAATCTTGCAGTCCTTTTGTGATTTATTATAAAATTAAAAATTATACCTTTTCTGGATGAACATCAGCTGCCAAGTGATGGTCATTCCCAAATCAGTTGAAAGTGCGTTACGAATTAAACTACACTTACTGCCAGGAGAAACCAACAAGTTTCAGTGGTGGGAGGAGCTTCCTTCTCCTAAGGAGAGATGCAGGGTGATAATGCAGATGAGCAAGGTGTCTCCCCTAATTCCAGGGGTGAGAGTTATGGACTCTTTCTTCTTCTGACCGTACTAAAAATATCTGATTAGCCAGATTACACCTTCTCTAAAGTAAAAGGTGAGCTGGTAGGTTCAGTATTAGATTTCCAAACTCATCCTAGACTTTGAATTTTCATCCCTGCCACCAGCATTTTGTGTGACAATGACCATGCATCAATAGTTTGTCATTGCTGGGCCCTGCTTGTTTCTTCCTCTGTAGATGAGACCCCAGTCTAGTGGGATGTGTCCCTGCCCATGACAAGGGGGTTGGAACAAGATAGTCTTAAGGTCCCTTCCAACCCAAACCATTCTATGACTCGATGATTTTGGTTGTCTGTGCAAATTCTTTCCCATCCATGGATGAAGAGCCTGTAAAAATATGTGGCCGTGCCCTGAGCAGGGTGTCCTGAAAGATCTGGTCTTGGTAATAGAAAATTCCCCAAACAGTGGCTTGGCAAAAATCTTATTCCTGAGTAAGAATGAATTTGGACTTGTATTCTGAATTGGATATCTCATGTCCCTGAATACCTGCTATTCTTGAGCAGTCAGAGAGCTTGTTAATCATGTTGCTTATGATAAATGGTATTTTTGGCCATTCTGTCATTCAGCATGTCTGGTGTATGTCAAGGGTAATATTCTCTTGCAGTGGTGTAGCATATTGTAAATGGAAATAATATCTTTACAGTTTCTCAGGTATCCTGACTAAAATTGTAACTTGTCTTTTCTCCTCCCAGTTCCTTATGCTTTTGACCATCACTGACTATTGTTTTTTTCCTTTTTAATTTGCAGAAGGCAGGTATGCAAGTCCTAACAACACACCCTTCTTACTAAGAACGCTAAGACAGTGTCCTTGTTTTTTGTGGTTAGATTTCTTTTTCCCTGTAAGGCCCTCAGATTTTTTAAACAGCTTTCTGTACATATGAGTAACATCTTAGATTTAAGTAGGAAATCTTAGTAAATTTTTCATTTTTGAAGGAAACCTTTAATAGCCAGAGCACAAGATATAGCAGTTGTAACTTAGAGACCTATAAAGAATTTGTGGCAAAAGGAAGCAAGTAGTTACTGTGTTGAAATTCCTAATGTTTCATTTATCTTGTTACGTCATTCCCCAGTTCTGGAGGTCATTTTGGTTGAACTTAATGAGTTCCTGGGTGTACACAGAGCACACCAACCATTTGTGTTTATTTCTCTAGCCTAGAAATGGTGGAGAAGGGGGAGAAGCTCCAAAATACAAGAATAATCTGATGTTTCCAAGGTTTTATTGAGACCTTGAAACAAACGCAGATCTGTTTCTGGACTTGAAATTCCTTATTAAAGGCTCTTTAGCTCCCTGCAGAAGAAATGGTGGCAGGTCTTTTTTGTATGTTTCAGTGATACTTCATATTTGAGAGAGGTTTCTAGTCAATAACTGAAGTTCTGCCGTCTTTCTTGCCACGGGGAGCAGTGACAGGTCTTGGTGAGAGGGAGAGAGGAAATGGTTTACCATCTCCGACTTTATTATGGAATAATATGGTGTAAAAATAATCATAGTATCATAGAATATTCTGAATTGGAAGGGATTCGTAATGGTCATCAAAGTCCAACCCTTGAAGAGAGGGAAAGAAAAAATTTAGAAGGTGAATTGAGGTGTAATCTCTGCTGAGTCAGAGATGCCATTCAAGAGAAATAATATATTTCCTACCCCAGCTGGAAAAAGAATCCTCTGCCCTACTGCAGAGTCAGAGATCTGAATAAGTCTTCNTCAAGAGAAATAATATATTTCCTACCCCAGCTGGAAAAAGAATCCTCTGCCCTACTGCAGAGTCAGAGATCTGAATAAGTCTTCTACTTTTTAATAATTGCTGAGCTACGTCACATCTGAGCAGCTTTTTGTCTAAGAGTATCCTCAGGCATTTTTTATTTTTCTGGATGTGCACAAGAAATGAAGCCCCTTTAGCTACAGTGACAGATGTGAGATGGAGGAACCCAGGAGTGAAGAGACTCTCCCTAAACAAGACCCTGAGGACCAAAACCTGCAGCATTTAGTCACATGTGACGGAAAAAAAACAAACCAGCAAACAATTGTTGCCCATTTACATTCTGGCTTGTCCCACAGCCACTTTCACCATGCGTCCGCATCATACCTACTTGTCCCATCTTCCTTATTTTGGCCTGGAAAGGTTTATTTAGTGTAACTCCTCTTTACCTCCTCTTCTTAATTCTTCTTGTAGTTCCATGTTTTGTGGGCTTTTTAGGTGTTTTGTCCTTTACGTTTTGCTTCACTCGGCCCTTTGGCCATCAATCTCCTTAATGAAAATATTCTGAGTGACACAAAAAACAAATATGTTCTTCCCTCTTCTAGTTTTTATCTTCCTGCTAAATGCTAGACAGAGAGGAAGCTCAGGAAAGCTCATAGTGAGGGACAGGAAAAATCAGAAGAAATCTGTAATACAGAAAACCTGTTATTTTATGGGTTTTGGAAGGGGCAGCTAATGAATTGTAAAATCACAGAATCCTGGAATGGTTTGTGTTGGAAGGAAACTTAAAGATCATCTAGTTCCAACCCCCTGGGCAGGGATGCCTGCTGTGAAGAGGTGGAAAAGAGAAAAATACAAGGATGAAATAAAGGAGAAAATCAGAACAAAAAGAAAAACCAAAGAAATGTGAAAGGAAAAAAAGACCCAAAACTTCAGTGTTTTTCTGTTTCTGATTTATACAGGCAGCAGCATGGGTGAAGTCCCTACTTTACAAACCTAGTTCAGGTCCTTGTCCCATGAATTTACAGCTTGAATTGGGAAGTGAGAGAAACTAATGAGGGAAACCTCACTCATTTCAATTTATTTCTCTGTAACGCATCCCAGAGCATATTCCATTTTGGAGAGGGGAGGGAACAACAGATTGTTGTTGCTAATAGGATTTGGGTCCAACTGCTGCTCACTGTTTGGCACATAACTAAATTAATAGGGGGGTGTTCTTAAAAATGACATGGCACAGCAGGACGATAATCCCCTCCCCACCCAATTCTGAGTCCCCTTCATCAGCAAAGATGTTTGGCTGAGCGCATTCTGCAACAATTTATCCATTAAAACTCGAGCTTCGCCACCACTGGCTTTAATCCTGGCTTGGAAGGAGCTCCATCGCCACGGCTGAGCGCGCTTCGTTCTGCCTGAATCCCGAGAATACCGACGGTTTGTGCTCACTGCTGAAGATAAATCTCCCATCCACCCTCCAAAACTCATGAAGACAGAGGCGGTAAAGGCCTGAGTTTACGGAACAGGGTGTTAGAAAGAGGGGCAACAAGCAGCAGAGCAAATAAATAGTTACAGATGAACCACGTCAGCTGCAAATGCTTTTGCGATATTTCACGAGTAAGGGAAGTTTTGTATCTTGAGATGAAGAAGTTGTCTTCAGTCTGTGCTTTCTTTGGAGTCTTTGTGGATCATCAGCTGGTGTCCCTGGGAATTGCAGTTCCTTCTCAGCAGGGAGTCACCTGGTAGTGAACCAGCCTGAGGTCCATGAAACGGGAAGGTTACATGGGAATCCGACAACTCTGAAATGAAGGGGTTTTATATTTTCTTTTTACGTCTGAGTGGAAAGTTAATGTTACGTAAAACTGCCTACTGAAGCCAATTCCTTCACTAAATTTGTTTTTGTTGGGTTTTTTTCATTCCTCCCGTGTGTCCAAGAAAAATATTACTTAGCTAAAAGGCATTAATTCAGTTTAAATCAGAGTATTAAGCCCTCTGAATCTAGTACTGATGTGTGCACAAGTTTCTTGTTTAAATTAAGCCTGCTGGTTACTGGCTTGTTTGTTTCTCCACTATCCCTGCTTTCCCTATATTCAGGATGCTTATCTCTCAAACTGCTAGAAAAATAATGGCCATGTACCATTTTTTAAATAATTCAGATGGAAAAGCAATATCCTGGAGAATTTCTGTAATCAAGTACGTACCCAATCCAGCTCATGCGGAAACTTGATCAAAATAGATCCTTAACTCCTGGTTAAGCCTAATTAGGATACAGAGTTCAATACAATGCCACTTCTCATTTTCCTCTGCAATCAGCACATCATTTTTGTTTTGTTAAAGGACACAAGTTGCATCCCTTAGATAAACAGCTTGGGCAAGCTCTGCAAAACAATTAGTGCATCTTTCACATGGTCTAAACTTGATTGAATAATTACTCAAATAATGGTCAGTAATGGAATACATAGGGTTATCTCCTGGCTAATCCTCAGGTAATGGAGTTGGTGTATCTCTGATTTTTCTCTTAGCTGTTCCCAGTGAACAGGAGACTGAGACAAAAGTGATTATGGGAAGTGGAGGGAGTCACTGGAGGCCAGCAAGGAAAAGGAGCCCTTATCTTAAGCAATTAATCAAGAAAACTCCTATTGTGGGACAATTATTCAAAGCTAATTCTAAAATAGCTTTAGAGCCTGAGGTCCTGAAGGTTTTTTAGTGTGTTTTTTTCTGTTTTGTTTTTGTTTTGTTTTAAGAATTTTGCCAAGGTCATTGGGAGCACAGGGGCAGCCCTTGCATCCAAATGAAGGCTGCAGCATGAAGAGGGAGTTGAATCTAAAGTGCAGCATCACACGATGTGGGCCTTGAGGTCCTTGTCAGAGCTTTGAGTTTTTAATTTAAAAAATGGCTTGGAATGTTTCTAAACAGACACAACATTCTAAAACTTGCTTAATGCTTCCACAAAAGTCATAGAATCAGAGACTGGTTTGGGTTGGAAGGGATCTTAAAGCTCATCTCATTCCACTCCCCTGCCATGGGCGAGGACACATTCCACTATCCCAGGTTACTCCAAGCTCCACCCAACCTGGCCTTGAACATTTCCAGGGATGGGGAATCCACTTCTCTGGACACTCTGTGCCAGGGCCTCACCACGCTCACAGTAAAGACTTTCTTCCTAATATCCAATCTAAACCTACTCTCTGTCAGTTTGAAGCCATTCCCCCTTGTTCTGTCACTACATACTCTTGTAAAAGGGGATCTTCTCTTGCTGTGCATCCACTGCAGGTGACACCAAGAGATCACAATCATTTCACCTTTGTGCCCAGCTCTACTGTTGCAAATGCAGGATTTTGATATCTCTAAATCTCCCTTTTATTTTTTTCTCTGATATTTTTCGCTGCTCTTTGCTTACCGTAATCGTCCTACAATCGTCTTGCAGCAACCTCAGAAGCACGGAATTATTTCATGGTTGTGGCCTCGTAAAAGTCCACGAGGTCTTTCCAGTTGTCTCCCCAGAAAGCTCTTGTACAGTGAGAGCATCAAACAGACTCTTGTGCTCTGTTTTCAGCCTCTGAGCTCCCTTGGGAGTGAGATTTATTTGAATATGTTGCTGTGATCCATGAGGTCCTACGGAAAGAAGCAATAGATTTTAGCATCTGTCCCTGAAAAATTATAAGGTCACCGGAAAAAAAGCAGAGGTTTTAAATTGGATGTGGTTTAAATTTTCCTACAGCCTCCTGAATCGGGCTCCTTGCTGGAGTGGGAAGCTGCCCACAGAATTATTGCTCAGCACAGTCACCCCATGCTCTGGGAGCACTTTTTTCTCAGCGGTGCTGACAGCAGCATTTTGAACCCTCTGTGGCGTCGGGCTGCCCGATCCGGTTTCAAATGGCTGTGGAGTGTCGCCAGGGAAGTGCTGCTGGATAGGTGATCACGCTGCCCTGATTAGTTTTCTCTCTGCCTATGGGCACCTTTTGCAGGGCAGGGTTACAGGGAGAGCCAGGACACACATGTGCTCCTGTACGGAATAAAGCAGAGAGGCTGGAAGACAAAGAGAGTCACTAACTGGATTTGTAGCTGTAAGAAAAAAAAACTCTTAAAGTAAACATTTTCGTCTGTTTAAGTCTTTCCATGGCTTCTTTCGTGAAGACCGCTTGAAAGTATCTGTTTCGGGGGTGAACCCTTCCCAGCAAATTTAATTTTGAGGCTTGTCAAGCTTTATTAAAACCTTATCATCAGTGATTTCCTTCTCTGCTAGATCAAGAAGATTGTATTTGTTATGGCATTCGTATTGTGGCTCAGAATTCATCCCAGCAAAGGGAGGGGGTTCACAGATGTACCAGGACACACCAGTGCCGGTTCAGAGCACTGAAGTCCCGGAATAAATGTGGTCAGCGCATCTACCTGAAGGCTTTGGATGCTGTTTAGACAAGAGTTGGAAGCTGGAATTGCAGTTGTGTTCCTGAGTTAGCAACTGTGAGAATAAACTCATTGCTCTACATGGCAAAAGCATTCATGATTGCTGCTGGTGTCATTAAAGAAATGAGTGGATAGACCCATTCCCAACAGCTGGAATGTTTGCTAAACACTTCTGGGTATGGTGTGTACACATCTATTAAGGGAGAGGGTGAACACATGCCTTCTTTTTTCACATGATAGTAATTCTGTTTTCATTAGTGACAGTTTCCAGTCAATGGCCAAACTTTCTTTTTTTTCCTAAATTAGTTTTTGTGACTTCTCTTAATTTGTGCCACTATGGATTGATACCACAGATCAGGGTTTCACCTACCAGGGTAGACAGAGTTTTTCCAGTTTATTCTAGAGCACAGGACCTGGTTGGCTTTTTTATACCTCTCAATTAATCTATTGAAAGTAAACTACTCCTTATCCCAGTCTTCCTCATTTTTAGAAAATATTTTTTCAGTTGTTGAGAAAATACTGAATTTCCCTTTCTTACCCAATGAAGACAAAAAGATGGATGGAAGAGTCTCTAAATACGTGCTCTGTTGTTTTTCTTATAGTGCCGGAAGTAACCAAAGCACTTTGGAAAACACAGATACGGTTCTTGCCCTGAGCAGCTTATCATTGGGATTCAAACATGCCCTTGCAATTGCAAGTGATGCACAAGAGGAGGAGGAGAGGAAAGGCAATTAATGGCCAAATGAGTTGTTGAACTAAAAAGTTATTTGAAGGTGATTTAAACACTCAGAGCCTTTTTGTACAACAGCAAAATTACATCTTTGTCCTGCATAGCCAGAGTGATGATGGTCTTTAAGCTGTGTTGAGCTAAGGCTTCCTTCTGGGAATGCATTTTTGCAGAAGCTCCCTCATGTGAGCAAGAATATAAGAGATTAAGACCCAAAATAGCTCAGGTCTACTTTTGAGGGAGTAAAGTGAGTCGCAGGTAGACACAGGGAATTGCAGCTGATCACAGACCGTGTCTGCCAGAGGAACTCTCTCTCCATGTGGATTTTGTGCCACTCCTGGCAGTGTCCGTGTTTATCCTGTGAACTTGGAGATGAGCTCATCATTTAATAGGAGATCACTGTCTTCATGTTCCTATTTCTTCCATGACAAACCTCTTCCCTGTGCTGATCAGAATTGCCACGATCTCCCCTCCCACGTCCTCTACCTTTGCCACAAAACCAGTAATGAGTTGGGTCACTCTGGGCTGAAGGACATCTTAGCTATTTATAGCAGCAATATAAATACAAGTATGCTTATTAGTGCAATGTAAAATAACCCATCATGCCGTCGTGTCTGTCTGTTATTTGCTGTCTCTGGGAGTCCTGAGGATGAGAAATGTGACTCTTCAATTCTACCACCTGGGCCTTTAACCATATTTCTCCTCTCGCAGGTGCATTACACAAAAAAACAAAGCTTTTTGGGGTTAAATTTTGAACTTCTGGGGAGAAAGAGTGAGGTCTGAAGTAATATAGTGAAAGAAATATGTGATGTCTGTGGAACAGTTACACCTTCCTATTTCTGGAGTTCTTAACTCAATTGTAAAATAAGACATTAAATAATCACAGTATTTTCTTGCTGCTGAATCCTAGTACCCAAATGCACATGTAGGTTGCAAATCTGCAGAGGACTAAAATTCTGCATGCCAGGTAAAAATTATTAGTATGGAAAAAGTACAGGTACCCCACTGCAATAAATACCTAGTCTGTTCCTTTGCCAGGAGGTACAAATAGTTGCTTCCTAAAATATTTGTAAAAGCCTGGGGGTTTTCAAGCTAGGATTTTATTGAAGGTAGAGCAGTATATTTTCTTACACAAGACCATAGTGTAGAAAGGGAAAAGCACTGTAAAAATCCTTCCAGATGTTTATATAGGTTCAGTGTTTTTGTTTTTAGTAAGATTTGTGATACTTGAAAAGCTGGTTTGGAAAGCTCAGCGAGGAAGATTAGATACAGAGGTGCAAAGTGAAAAGACTGACGGCCTGCTTTCCTTTTCTCAAAAAAAATACATATAAACCCCTTGTATTATATTTGAGAATTATTAGATACAGATAGTACGATGTGGATTTTGAGTCTTTAGATGGTAAATTTGATCTTTGCAAGAGGAGCGGTGCTGAATCTCAGTTGTAACAGAAATTCTCATCCAGGAATACTCCTGGGAAGATTATTAAAATACTACAGGTACTGACATCGGCTACAAAGATCTACTTGTGCATATTTCTTTAAAGGGGGGGAAAAAACACCTTAATACACAGTATTACCATAGCTAGGCCCTATTATACTATTGTAATCACAGCCGAAGCAAGAACGGTGATTAACGATGGCAATTTATTGTATCTGACGAGGGGAGAAAATAGGAGATGTTGTCGTTATCATAAATCATATCATAAATAACCAAAGAGAAGCACTCAGAAAGCTTGTGTGGTGTCAGCAGCAAGCCCTTTCAGGCACGTTAGCCCAGGATGTAGCCATAGAAACCCCAAAGTCATATTGTTATCTTAGTCTTGCTGCAGTTATGTGATACAACAGTATTAACATATAGATTAGGCCATTTATAATACTAGGTGTCATTTCAGGTTGGCTTGCTTATATAGCATTTTAGTTTTTTATTGTGCCGAATGTTAGGGAAATGCTGCATTTTTACAGGTCAGTATAGAGCCATTTATAATGTATCGGCTTCACACCTCTGTCAGTCTTGCTAATGTACTCTGTTATTGATTGGTTGTACTCAATGAATTGTCATTGCCTAATTACCTTGTCTTTGCTAATAATTTTATTTTTTAGAAGTCAAAATGTTCCTTTAAAGAGAAAACCTCTGCGCCTGCACACATACTTTGGGACGAGTTCTCCATTCTGTTAAGGATCATACACCCCAGAGGGAGTAAGAAGTGAAATAAAAAGCATGGAGACAGAGCAAAATTTTGTTGTAGAGGTTTTATGTCCCTGGCTCTATGTTTTGATCTAACAGCAGTGGTTTTCACATTACCCTCTCCAGATTTCAGGGGAGAGACTCAATCACAATTAATTCAGAGCAACACTGAAGTGGCTGAGCCAAGGCTGCCCTGCTGACAGGGAGCTGGATTTCACACATCTCCTCATTCCATCACTTCCTAAAGATGCTTCTGGGGTTGTTTCTACTCTCCAGACCCAAGAGCTCAGCACTGCCGTGCATTCGTGTATGTGTGTGTGAGCTACAAAAACTGTTGAGCCACTGCATAAAAGTCAAAGCAAAAATAAAGTCTCCCTTGTTGTATGTAGACAGAAACATGTTTTTGATTGCTGTAACAGCACAAATTCTGGACTAATATTTTGTCAGGTCAGAGAGAGATTGTGGGTGTAGCAGATAACAATCTGCCAACTCTGTTTTTCTGTCTTCAGCAAGGAACTGGCTGTGTTATTTGAATCCAGTGTAATTTGGCTTCGTAGAATTCCATATTTTTAATGACTATTAGAATGAGGACATCCACTAGAAACTACTTAGAAGTGTTACTCTTATTGCATCTGGAATCCTAATGCAGCACTGAAAGCCAAAATTTCACATTATACCGTAAGCAAACGTCTGATGCCTACAGTGATGCTCCTGACAACTCTCCTTTTCCACTCCCTTAGGTTTGTGTGATCCTGAGGTGGGAGTTTTACTTTGCCAACTGGACATAATACTTTCTCTTTTTTTTTTTTTTCTTCCACCCTCCAATATATTTCCATTTGAGTTATCCCATTAAGTCACTTCAGCATGGAGAAGGGGCAAGATGATGGTATAAGAAAGGTGCTGCAGGAATTTCCTCTGACTTGTTCTAGCCCAAACTAGCAGATAATCTTTCTTACTTTAGCCTCGATTAGTTCCTCACTCCCCTGCACAAATGCTTGAACCAGAACAAAAAAAAGGATGGGACAGTTTCTTTTTAAATGTAGAACTGCAGGTTTAGGGGTTATGGTTTGTTTCTGGCAAACTATCAATACTCTCTTCTTGTACTGGTGCATACTGGTTCATCTCCAATGATTTCCTACCAAGAAATGCCAAATCAGGAGTTGAGGCAGTTGTTCAACAGGGTGGAGAGGTGACTGAATTAATCCGGAAATTTGTAAGTCCAGAACTGGATTATTGCTATCATCCATATTTCCAGATGGTTGGATGCATGGAGGGGTGTTTTGTTGACTACTTGTTGCTTCTTGGACAGGTTAATAAGGGCTTCTGGACTGATTGATAAATGTATACACCAAGTCTCAGTCCTGCTGAACACCGGGTGCAGTCCTGGCTAACAGCATGGATTGAAGGCACCACCCAGCCATTTGGGGCTACATTTTCCAGTGTCATTAACAAGTTGAGATGTTAAACTTCAAGCACCTTTCACGTCTTCCTTACAGTGTTTTAGTTATATATGCAAAGTCACTTGCCATACCTGAAAGCTCTTTTTTTTTTTTTTTAATGTATTTGTGGTTTCTGCATTTGATATCATACTAATAAGGCATGGGAATGAACTAGCTGGCAATGTCAGTGAAAAATTTGAAAGATGTGGAAGATGAGCTCCTTGGTGGTGTTCTCTTCCCAGCTCTCTTCCCATAGAAGAGACATTTTCAACTGGAAAATGTCAGGGTTTGGTAATGGGTTGATAGATCTTTATACAGTGAAGGAGAAATCTGTTGGTTTATTTCCTGTTTGGTAAACAGGTCACGTCAGTGATCAGCTGTGTTCATACAGCAGAGTAATTATATATACAATTATATATATATATGTGTGTGTGTGTGCGTGCGTGTGTGTGTGTGTGTATATAAAAAAAAACATATACGCAAGTATCTGTATGAAATCCAGTATTCTAGGGTCCAAATGTGTCACAGGTATTTTAGTGTGTTCATTTTGCATTAAGGTATCAGGATATTGGCCTGTAGGATATCAGGATTGAATTTTGTCCCTCTTCCATTAATTTCCTTTATGGACTACAAGCACACTTTCTGTTTGTTTTGGGAAAGGGCCATTGTTATTACAAGTTAAAGAGATAAAACATATCACGGCACAAGAAAAAGCTTCACTTTTAACAGAAATCAAAAGCTCCTGCTTAATAGGATATGATAGGGATGTAAGCTCTTGACTTAATGACTTAAAGTTTCCAAAAACTTATCTTTGGCTTCATCTCATGCTTTAACTAGACAATAGGAAAATTATTCTGGGAGTCTGCAGGAAGTTTTATTCTATTTTTTTTCTCACTAAAGTGTTTCATATGTTGGGTGGGAGTGATCCCTTCCTTGCATTTGAGAGGCTGAGCTGGCCATGTATAAAACCATCAGCTTGATATCCATGTGGTCCTAAGGAGCATATGCTTGGAAACAAAGATGGATGGAAGATTTCAGTGCAGGCACTGCCCCATCACTCCCTTTCCAAAATCCTAATTTTCCTTAAAAACCCTGATGCTTCTGACTCCTATTCTTAGGTACTTGATACCATGTAGTACAAAGGAGCAAGAGAGGCTGATAGGAACAGAACTATGTGTGAAAGAATTCCATGATCTATTGACAGATCTTATTTGGCCATTTTGCATTCTGTTAGAAAAGCAAATGTTCAAGTTCTGTTTAAAAAGGAAAGGATTATGGAAGAAATTTAATAGTTGAATATAGGCATGTATGAGTTGCATGGAACATCTGCTTTTGGAGAATTGTATCCTTAATGGGTTTACTCTGATAGCTGATACTGTTTATCTGCCATACTATAGTTGATATCAAATGCCAAATGCCAAAATCTTGCGTTATTATAATAACAAGATTTGGCTTCCACAGGAACTGTTACCTCCCAAAGCTTTCTGCAATTAACACATTAGCTGTAACATTGGAGGTAAGAGCTGCTGTTGCTAAAATCAAGTTATTCTTTCTTCAGTAAGTGGTGTCCAGCTTTAGGCCAGCATGTCTGGCTTTGCTTCGTCTTGTACATAAGAAATATTGCTTTATTCTTAAATCTGTGTGTCTTACCCAGATGGTTTTATCCTGTCACCACCCTGTGACAGAGCAAAATATTAATCCAGTTTTCAGAAGAGAGACTGGAACTTTGCTTAAATTAAATACCAGCCAACAGACAGGGTAAGTTTTTGGCAGGGCCAGGAGCTGAGCAGAGATTTTGTCTGTCCTAATCTTGCCATGTTCTCTAGGACACCATCTAGCTGTCAGTGCTTATGGTTTTCGCACTGAAGCTACCAGGTAAAAAGTCTGGTGATGACCAAGATGATGACAATTTTAACTGTATAGAGGTGTTTATATATTATAGGTTTTCTTGCTTGAAGAATGCCCATAAGAGGTGCATTTCTACTTGATCAGATGAGTTTTGCATCTATTTTTTGTGCCTTCACTTTCATCTGACTTGTTGTGCTCTCTCCTCTAACAAGGCAGGCAGGAGAGCATGACAGTGTGATACAGGTAATTTTACTTCTTTTTCGGCAAAAAAGCAGAATTTCTGTTCCTTTGTACCCTTGTGTCAGTTTTAGGGCCAAATAGTCCCTCAGTTTTCGTGAACCTGGAAATTCATTACTGAAGTGTTGAGTATTGCTGTCCTGAAACTGAGCTGTGGCCAAATTAGTAAGGTATATAGTCATTAACCCTTTGGTTTGGAATCCCTGCTGTGCTACAGGAACATGATGTACCAAGAAACAGAGTCTGAGCTTCTTTAGTGGTTTTTCCTTAAAAAAGATGCAGGAGTTTCAGTTTCTTGCCTGAACTGTTCAGCTTAAGAAATTTTCCAGCATTTGAAGTGGTGACAGATCCCCATGGTTTGCATTTGGGATTCTAATGCTTTCTGTCCAGAAATCCTGAGGTGCTATGTATTTATCAAGTTCAGCTTTTACAGCACCTCTGTGAGATGGAATTATGGTTTGTCAGATGGGAAGGCAGCAGGATGTGGTGTGATCTGCCCCAAATCATCCTGCAGACCTGTGTCAAGAGAGGAGTGAATTTCATTCTCCCCTAGCTTCAAAATCATCCTTTCATGAAGTGAACTTGACTTCTGACACAGACACAGGTGATTTTGTTACCCACAGAATCATTTTGGTTGGAAAAGCCCTCTCAGATTGAGTCTCCAACCATTAACTCAACACTGCCAAGGCACCACTAAACCATGTCCCCAAGTGCCACATTCACATGGTTTTTGAACTCTTCCAGGGATGCCGATTCTGCCACTTCCCTGGCACAACCTAATATTCCCAAGTAAGAAATGCTGCCTTACTAACAAGATTGCTCATAGGCAGCATGCTGACAGCTCTCAGCTTGTTTTATTTCAGTGATGGACAAATTGAGTGCTGCAATGTCTGAAGTCATCCCTCCCTGTAACCCAGGCTCTGCACAGGGGGCTGGCTGACATAATAAACAATTGCTCTCTATAGCTTTAGTAATGTGAGCATTAATATTGATCCAGCACTGACTTCTCTAACGACCAAAAAAAAAAATGTATCTGTTATCTTGAGAAACCTCCCAAACAGCTTTAGTCTCCTTTCATTACAGGGGAGAGTTATGAGGGCAGATGGCTGAGGTGATATCCATT
>VZTX01021000.1:0-47791 GCA_013400915.1 Pardalotus punctatus | reverse complement strand
GCTCTGGTGTTTGTTTGTTTCTGTAAAATGCATTTCAATTATCCTAATGCTTTTCTAAATGTTCTTTGTTGCAGAAGAGGAAGAGGAGCAGGTTCCTACCGATGGAGGTACATCTGCAGAGGCCATGCAGGTCCCACTGGAAGAAGAAGGAGATATGGAAGAGGATGAGGCAATTAATGATGAGAACTACTTGGGCAAGAGACCGTCCTTAGAAAGTCCTGATGCTGAGGAATTCCCACCTGCGAAAAGGCCAAAACTGTCTGTTTCCAAAGGAGACGCTTTGGACGGAACTTTGGAACCACGAGAACCTCTTAGCTCAATAAATACACAAAAAGTACCACCAATGCTTTCTCCAGTTCACGTTCAGGACAGTACAGACTTAGCCCCCCCTTCGCCAGAACCACCAATGTTGGCTCCTATTGCAAAATCCCAAGTGCCAACTCCCAAAACTTTAGAGGCAAAGCCGTTTGTACCCAAAACAAAGTCTAAAACAAGTTCTCCAGGACAGAAGACAAAGTCACCGAAAACTACACCCTCACCAGTGGTAGCTGGGAGTCCCATTCGTTCACCAAAAACAGGATCCAAAGAAAAAAAGTCACCCGGTCGCGCCAAGAGCCCAAAAAGTCCTAAAAGTCCAAAGGTTCCTGTGCATGTTCCCCAACCACCTGTGAAGCCTGAAACACCGAGTCGAACCCCTCTAGCTGCATTGAGTGACAAGATAGGAAAGGAAAACATTCAAGTGAAACAGGGACCGACACCTCCTGAGCCTGCCCCCAAGCCAAATATGGACAACCAGGTGAAGAAAGTCCCAGTCATGGACAAGACCATTGATGATTCAATCGATGCTGTGATTGCTCGTGCGTGTGCAGAGCGAGAACCGGATCCCTTTGAGTTTTCCTCTGGCTCTGAATCAGAAGGGGAAATTTTTACAAGTCCTAAAAGACTTTCCATTTCAGAGTCTACAACTCCTAAACCTTCTGTTCCTGCCAATAATGCAAATAAGGCAGGAGCAACTCCAATACCCGCCTCAGGTGGGACTTCAAGTTCAGACATTTCATGGACAATGGATGACTCAATTGATGAGGTCATTCGGAAGGCAAACATGGGGACACCTTCTAATCCACCTACCAGCTTCACTTATTTCTCCTCTCCTTCGGCTTCACCACCAACTCCAGAGCCTCTTCTCAAAGTCTATGAGGAGAAAACCAAGTTGGCTTCATCGACAGAAGTGAAAAAGAAATTGAAAAAAGAGCTGAAAACTAAAATGAAGAAGAAAGAAAAGCAAAAAGAAAAAGATAAAGAGAAGAACAAGGAGAAAAATAAGGAGAAGGAAAAGAAGGAGAAAGATAAAGACAAGGAAGGCAACAAGGAAGCAAAGTATCAGTGGAAGGAACTACTCAAAGAGGATGATCTTGATCCCTATAAATTCAAACTAAAGGACTTTGAGGATGCTGACACAAAAGTAAAGTTGAAAGATGGCAATACCAAAAAAGAGAGAGAAAAACATAAAGATAAAAAGAAAGAGAAAGAGAAAGGCAAAAAAGACAAGGATAAAAAAGACAAAGAGAAACTCAAAGATAAGGGTAAGGAAGATAAGATAAAGGTGCCATCAGCACCTCTTGTGTTACCTCCAAAAGAAATGTCTGTGCCCTTGTTCAGCACACCATCTGCCATGAGGCTTCCCAGCATGTTACCTTCCTTGTCTCCCATGCTTCCTGAAAAACTATTTGAGGACAAAGAGAAACCGAAAGAGAAGAAGAAAGACAAAAAAGAGAAGAAGAAAAAGAAAGAAAGGGAGAAGGACAAAGAAAAGGAGAAGAAGGAGAAGGAAAAGGAGAGGAAAGAAAGAGAAAAGAAAGAGAAAGAGAAGGAGAAACACAAACATGAGAAGGTAAGCTGGTTGTATGATTTGAGAGAGCACACTTGCTTGAAAAATCCACGTGGATTCCTCTGTTTGCTGCTGAGTGTTGTCCAAGAGCTTTGAGAAGTGTGGTTACAGGTTTGGTGTTTCTTAAAAATAACAGCTCCAAGGAAGATGTCCACCAAGAGTGTCAGAGATTGTCCCACCTCTTTGGAAAACAAAGCAATGGAATTTCAGTTCTGTTAATTTGAAATGTGAGATTGTCCTGGCTTTTCTGAGCTCACTTTTCACTTGGAAAAGCTGAGGCTCAACAACAGCACACACGCAGCAAAGGGATGCAGTGTTGTGATGCAGAAAGTTTGTTCTGTAGGTTTCCAATAATAGGGCCAGCAGCCCTACACCTTTCATATAAACTTTAAATTTCATTTCTGAAAGTCTGCTGTTTCAAAGTTTGTGGAAGCCTGGAAATTCCCAGGTGGAGCAGACTGCCTTCAAATAAATGTTATCTCAAATGCTCAGAAGAGCTGCTGAGTCTTCTCAGCGTGTCTGCCCCCTTGTTGCTCCGATTTGTTTGAAGTAAGAAAATTATTTTCAAATTATGGTCTAAATGTTCAAATGTCACCTTTCTTTTTGACTCTTATGCTTGAGAGACAGAAGGGGAGAGCTTATTTTCGAGGGGTTTGAGCTCCTTCCATTGCTGTAACTCTTACTGATTTACATCAGCCAAAGATAATTTCTTCTTTCCAATATCACCTAATCTTGAGAATATATTTAATATTTAAGGAATGAAACCAGCGTATTTGCATGTTATCAGATATGAAATCCCATTAGAAGCAGTTCCCCTAATTCAGGATTTGCTCTATTTTTTTTGTCACTTCACCTTATAATACACATTAAATTGTTAATATTGAAAAGAAAGAAGAAAAGAAAGAGATTGTCTTCCTATGTGATAACCTTGGATACAAGAGTTCCTAAATCTCTATCCTTAGCCTTAGGAAGCACTGTGTGAGTTCCAGTTTTACCAAGATGTTCTTTGCATCCTGCTTTGAGTGTAATACTCGGTTTGTAGCAGCTCAGATTTGGGACATTCCTCACTCTCCTTTCCTTGCCATTGTTACATTATCTGCTGGACTTGGAACAAAGTGCTGATTTCAAAACTTGATGTGTTTTTTAAGTTTACAAATGGTTTTTCCATGCAGAATCTGGGTGATGTGAAGAACTAGCATTTGTCTGCTGTGGATGAGTTGGTGCTCAACAGGGTGGTGGCCCAGTTGTCCGTGATTATTTTATAACTGGTTTTAGACTACAGCAACACTTTCAGAGATTCCCCATTTTATCTGTCTGTCCCTTGTGCTTGAGCTGCTTTGGCAGTATTTCATTGAGAATTTCTGCAGAGATTTCTTTTTAAGTTAAATACAGCTTTATGTAAAATAGGGACAGTCAGTTGCTTGTTTTCCATATACTGAGTTTTGCATTTCTTCTGCAGTTGTCTGTGTCAAGTTTGCTTTAGAGCAATATAACAGACACATAAACAAATACAAACTGGCAAAGCGTCAGTATAGACTGACCATATATATATTAGGAAAAGGAGTTCAACACTAATAAAAACTTGGACAAATTAAATTGACAAAGCTGCCCATTACCTTGGCAAAAAGTCCCTGTCAAAAGATAAACTTTAAAGCTAGAATGCATGAAAGAGTCCCCAGATAGAATTAAAATTTAAACTGATTCTTGAGAGATAAGCTTTTTTTAAATCCACCTCTTTGCTGCAAGTCAGGATTTTAAAAATAAATTTCCCCTTTAAATCTCTTGAGCGATTTTCATTTTTTGCAAGGCCGCACTGCTGGTGTCCTGGAAAAATGGAGAGTTAGAGCTTTATCAGTTGGTGCCCTGAGGTATGTGGCAAAGAAGCTAAATCCCTGAAGATTAGCAAAAAAAATGCAGCACATGGCAATAAGGGGCTTATATGACTACTAGTATTAGTTCAGGTGAAAGAAGTATTGCTTATACATAAAACTGGACAAATCCACTGACAATGTATTTTTAGTTAGCTACAAAGGAGTCTTATATTGCTGGACTTTACCTCTTTGGTGATTTGGGAAGCTTAGTAATCCACTGTAAATGCTCTTCTGCTGGCCCCAATTCCCAGTATTACTCCAGAATGCTGCTCTTTCGTTTTAACCCCTAAAAGTACATGTTTCCTTAATTTAGCTTTTAGATCACACAATGACTTATTTAACCAGCAGTTGTGCTGCAAGAGCAAATGATCAAGTTACAGCTCGGATGTTTAATCTGCCACGGCGCGTCTGCGTCGGAGATGCGAGCACAACCTGGGAGATGAGTTCATGGGCTCGCTGCAGTTTCAGCTCCTGATGGCCAGGAGGAAATACCAGATTCCTATTTCTAATATTGCTATAGTTAAACAAAAGAGTGACTCAGCTGTAATGTTCCCATTTTTAAGCCTTGTTGTAGTTATTACCTAAGTGCGCATCCCATCCTGTTGGGCGGTTGAGGCTTTTTATCAAGTTTTTCCTGGAATTTTGCCCCAGGCTGCTGAAAGAACAGCAAACAGAACACTTTGTAAATGGCAGAAAACAGAAGCTGAAGGCTTCATGCTGGGAGTGTTTGGTGGTGGCACCAAGGAGGAGAAGCTTCGCCTCAGGGCTTGCCTGCAGCTCCGTGCCCCGCAGTGGTGTTGGGTGCTGCGCTCTGAGGCGGCACCTGAGACACTGCCTTGCAAGCTCCACCAAATGAGAAGCAAACACTTGGAGCAGTTACACCCCACTTGTACTCCAGAGATTACCAGGCGTGCTGTAGGAGTGACTGAGCAGCTCAGGGAGCAGTGCTGACCCAGTTTCAGCTAACCTTAATACGCTGAGCTGGAAACTAAAGTAGTTGAGGAACTGCTTCATGAGAAATGGAGCCATCCTTGCATCAGGACAGGGCTTGCCAGAGCTGCCCCAAAATAAGCTGCCCTTACTTCTGAATCAAAATCCTGTCATCAATGTAGAGGAAGACCAAGCTCTGTGGGACATAACTGTGAATGCTGCTTAGTTTTCTCCTTGCTCTAATAATGTAAACCCTGTGCACAAACTCACGTTGTAGAAAGATGCTTCCTCTCATCTTGTATCAAAGGATAAGATTTAGGATTGTGGTGGAGCCCTGTTTTCCTCTCCCAGCAGACTGTGATGTTGGTATCTGAGCATAAAGAAGTCGTTTATGTGCTTTTCTTCTGCCACATGAGCCCACACCACCATTGTTTAGAATAGTTCCAAGGACCTTTATAAGTGACATGGGCATCTCTCTGTGTTGTGTGCTGGAAGCTAAGCAGCAGTGCCTGTCCTAAGAAGTTTTGTATTCAAAACAAGCACTACAGAAGGAGGAGAAACCCGCAGGGCAAGAGGCAAGATGGCCTGTGCAAAGCCATATTCCTGAGCCTCCAGTACCCAGGGTTCAGTTCCATGTCTCCAAGCAGTGGTAAATGTTACAGGTTAAGATGCTGGGAAAGCAGAGAAGAGACTTGTCTGTGGAAGGTGGCAGTGAAATTGTTGCAGATACTAGAAGCTTCAGAGGCAAAAAGCTCTTGCAACACTCCAGGGGAATGTTGTAACAAAAAAATGGTGCTACATAAACAAAAGAGTGGAGAGAGGCCTGTGAAATCAGCTTATCCATATCAATGGAGAACTGTATTGCAAAGCACAGTTCACTCTGTCAGAGCAGGAACCACTCAGGCTGCAGCCCTTCTCTCTCTGGCTGGGACATCTAAAGAGCAGCTCCAATTCTTTGGCCAAAATGCGTGGCACGAGATTTTGTTACTACCTTTCTCAAAGTAAGTCCCACTTGAGCCCTCCCACTCTGGACTGCTCTCTCCCACACTGCTTTCTGTGCTTTGCATTGATTGCTTGCCCTGCCCTTTTCTGTGAAAGCTTTATGAAAGTGGAGATTTGATCACGTTTCCATTTAGTGTATGCATATTAGTTTTGTCTCTAAGTTCCTGGAGCAGATTCAGCCAAGTGGTTGTTTTATTAAGTATGATGACATACCTGCTCAAAATGAGATCAGTCTCCATCTCTCTTTTTTAATATATATATATATATAAAATGATATATATATAAAATGTATACATACTTGTCATATATGGATATTAGTTGAGTAATGTATGCCTGGAGAATCATTACAGTGTCGGCTGTAACATCTGTGGTCATTCCATACAGGTTTGGCAAAGCAGTAACTCAATGGGAGTTGGTAACTGTGCCACATACTGGTTCCATAAGTTCAAGGACGTACTCAAGTGGTCTAAACTCCACCAGATAACAAGACTGGAATCCCAGGCCACTTGAAAAATAGTCATTAAAAACCTCAGCCTAATTGCAGTAAAATGCAGTGGCTGTTATGCCTGTGTGGATAAGCACTTTTCATAAAGTATTCGGTGTTGGTGAATTCAGCTTGGAGTTTATTTGCTTCCTTTGTCTCTACTTTTGATTTAAGAGAGTCGTGGTACATTTATGTGATGAACCTGGGAAATAATTGAATTTAAATCTCACAAAAAAGTGCACACACCAATGGGTACCTGACAAGTTTGAGTACTAAGGTCAAAGCATTTCATGTCATTGTTTAGAAACAAACTGGGGAGTTTTGTGTCTCTAGAAAAGTACTAAATCAGGAAGACCTGCTAACAAATTGTATGAGTAGGCACAAATGCAGCAAAATTTCAAGTTGATTTTTTTAGTTTAGAATTTGTATTTGTGAATTGTCATGGCTGGGAGTCCCAGCAAACTGAGACCATCCACGCCATGGGATGAAGCATGAGAGAGCAGTGATTAGTCTGTCGTAGTTTTGTCTCATTAAGTTGATATACTCTGTCTGGTTAACTCCATCAGTGCTTTCATGTAATTAATATATTTTGGGAGTCTGCTTGCAGTCTTTGATTGATGATTGTGTTCTCCTGTACAGATAAAGGTGGAACCAGTTGTTCCAGCTCCATCACCGGTTATTCCTCGGCTGACTTTAAGAGTGGGCGCAGGCCAAGACAAGATGTAAGTACAAATAAATCCATCTGCCAGGTGTATGCTCACCACAGTCCATCCTCTGGCACCTGTGGGAGCTCTTCTTTTCAGTGGGAAACACTTAAAAATCAGCAAATTATATTTATACAGCAAAGTGAACTCTCCAAGTGGGACCCATCACCTTCCATCCGTCCTACTGTGTGTCCCATTCCATGTTTTTCTAGGGCATGGATTACAAGACTCCATCTAGACTGATATGATGCCTCCAGTGACATTTAGTGAGGTTTCTGTAATGGATGGTTATCATGAGTGTAACCTACAGCTAAGTTTCACAACCCTCCCAGCTAACAGTTGTTTTATGCTTTAAAACATAACAGTTGGAATTCCTTTATACACATCTGTTTTATTATAACTGTTGATGATTATTCATGAGTGTACCTAACGCATTTCAAGTGCTGGTTCATTAGCTCCCTAATTATTGGGTGCTGTTGTACAAATAATAGTTACTTTGTACTGGATGAATGTAAATAGGATGATCCCTATCCTGAGATCATCCAGCATAAACAGGAGGCTGGAGAGGCTGGGGAAACCATGCGTCACTGGGCTTTTTAGGCTGGTCCTGTGTTGTATGTGAAGGCTTTCTTTTAATCAGGTTTTTTGTGTTGATTTAATGGCACAAAGCACACTTTCATGTCTGATGGTAAACATGAGCACCACATAGATCTTTCCAATCCTCACATTAAATGTTCCTAGTGCAGTTGTTTCTTTTATAGAGTCATTATGAACTAAATCCCCTAATCACTAATTTTTCTGCTTTAGAAGTCAAATGGGATTTTGATGCTTATTCTCTTTTTCTCTGTCCTACTCCTCCCCAGGAGGTAACTGCAACTTTAACTGGTTTGAAGCTGCTAAGGCACTTCAATCATTCCTTGGTTTTTATGGGACAACCCTACCCCAATTATTAACCATTTTTGCTTTCTTCCTTTCCCAGTATTTGAGTGCGGTCTAAAATTTCTGTGCCTTAGGTTGCTGTACAAAGTTCTGGCTTTGTCAGAATAGTTGTCTGTCCTGCTGAGCATTATTTGAATGGACATGGCTGGACATACTGTCCCTTGAAAGCCCAAAAATCCATTTTCCTCCTTGAGGAGTCATGGATCCATGGATACTGTTAAATTCTGCGCTTTTCAAGGATTGTAGAGTGTTTATATGCGGGAAAATTAACTCATCTTTTCAAGGCAGAACTTCTAAATTAAAGTTCTGAAGCCGTATTTTAGCAACAAAGAGTTCACTTTCAATCCTATCTCACCCCAGTCTTTCTCATACCCACATACATTTTGAGAAGGGACTTCAGACTCCATCTGTTTGCTACAAATCATGTTGGGTGCATCATTGTCATCCCTGCCAGCCCTTAGTGGGTCAGAGATACCGATATCTTGTTTCAGGGCCTTTTGGGAAGCTCACTTCTATTCCAGATTCCTTTTTGCATCTTTAGTGGCACCTTGGCCCTCATCTTAGGACTTCATAACAGGCAGAAAGAAAAGCTTTTTGATGTGTTATGGTAAGGGGAAGTTAAACATGTTCCATCTGTGTTGGTGATGAGGTTCTAAATATCTAGAAATTATCATATAGAAATGTTTCAATTAGCCTTTCTCTGGAGTTTACTAGCATGGGGTTGTTTGAGGATACCATGAATCTCTGTGGAAAGGTGCAAGGAAAATTTTTAAAGATTCATACAATTTGATGAGTAGAAGCTAGACGGAGAAATTAATTGTTTCAATTTCCTCTGTTAGAACGACAAGCTCTTAGGAGGCTTTTGGAAGTACTCAAGTACCTGTTCCATTGAAAGTTGGTTTGTTTGGGGGAACTTCATATAAAACATTTTTAATGAAAGCACTTACAGATCTTCATGAGGCCACGGGGCTTTCAGGAGTCTGAGTCAAAAGTGTCAGATTGGTGGTGCATGGAATGGAGATTCACATCACACCATAAACTCAGCACAACAGCGGCACAAATTGACTGAGTAACGCAGCAGTGGTGAGGAAAATGCCATTGCAGTGCAGTGAGCTGTTGGGGATCTTCAGCTTGGAGAAGACTCTGGAGAGACCTTAGAACCTCTTCCAGTGCCTGAAGGGGCTCCAGGAGAGCTGGAGAGGGACTTTGTACAAGGGCATGGAGCAACAGGATAGGGGGAAATGGTTTCCCACTGCCAGAGGGCAGGGTTAGATTGGATATTAGGAAGAAATTCTTCCCTGTGAGGGTGGTGAGGCCCTGGCACAGGTTATCCAGAGAAGCTGTGGCTGCCCCTGGATCCCTGGAAGTGTTCAAGGCCAGTTTGGATGGGTCTCTGAGCAAGCTGGTCTAGTGGAAGGTGTCCCTGTCCATGGCAGGGGGGTGGAATTAGGTGATCTTTAAGGTCCTTTCCAACTCAAACCATTTTATGATTCTATAATTTCACTTTTTTACTCCTCTGCTTGGACCAATATCCAAAGCAGAGATGGTAATAGCAGGAAAGTCTCCTGTCTTATGTCTGTAATATAAGTACATATTTCTCCCAGATTCAAAGTAATACCTGAACTTAGGCTTGTCTGGAGTGCAAATGTTCTTACAACACACATCAATTCAAAAGAAATGGCTCTTAATAACTTTGGGTTAATAGACATGGAAATGTACTATTGCTGAAGGATGGACAAACCAATATTGGAAAAACTGTTCTACTTAAGAGTTTTTTTGCAAGTGTTTTAACTGCACAGTAAAACAAGAAGAAAGTAGATTATTATCAAAGCATTTCCATCTTAGTTGTAAACAATTACAGCAATACTTGCATGGATGCCACATTAGAAGAAATTTACTGGATTCCATTCTAATGCAATTAGAGCTAATTTTGTTCTTTAAATGAATAAAAGGTCAGCTAGTAAATCTAGTTTATCTCAAGTCCAGGCTTCAATAAATTGTTTTATTTAATTTGTTGTAAAAGATCTTATCCTTAATGGGCCTTGCTCTTATTGGTTTGCTTGGGTTCTAAAATATTTATGACCACCTTTTTAGATATGATTTGAATGATATGTTGGAAGGGTTTTTCACTTTTTTTTTTTCCCATTCCAATGTTATCAAGGTAGATTGCTAACTGAGTTAGTATAGGAAGGAACTAGAGATGCTATCTTTTTTCAAAACAAAACAAGCAAAACAAAAAACACAGCTAGTATAGACTTTTAAATTTAAATGAACTGCAAATGATGAGTAGAATTTAATACTTTTATTCAATTGCATTGTGGCTTCTTTCTGTCTGGTTATTTTTGCTAAGCACTATAATTTTTCATATGCATAAGTTTTTTTAAACCATATCTGTTGATAAGGTGTTGATATTCCAGCTACTACTACAGCTGACATAAACTTCATCAAAAGTACATGCTGTAATGTTTGATACTTCAGATAAATTTATTCTATATTTAAATATAGTTTTTAAGAAGAAACACATGGCTGCTGACACTAATGCCAGACCACAAAGCACAGTACTGCTCACTCGGTGCTGTTTCAGTGTTTCTATGCCCTGGAAGCAGGATATATGTTTTTTGTGAAATCAGATCTCCAAATTTACCTTAAAATTTCAGGCTTTTGCTCCAGACTCGTATCGTGACTCTGCCATCAGCAGGGAACCGGGAAAGCAGACAGGAGAAGGGGAAAGACAGGCATTTTAACAATGTTTAACTGGTAAACCTGACCTGGTGCTCTAATGAAATTGCCCCTTGTCTTCTATGTTTTTTAAGTGAGTAGATACTTTACTTTCTCCAAAAACAAATGCTCAGATATTATGTGTGCATGCCTATAAAAATGTATATTAAATAACCTGTGGTTTGTAAGATAAAATACTAAAAGGATTAAAGAGTAAAAAAATTTTGTTACCCAGGTACTTAATTGGCCCCACTAAAACTCTTTATTACTTGGTAGGATATTATCAGTCCAAGGCCAGCTTATTTTCATGTGGAGGCTCCTTCAGCAGCATGGTACCCCCATGACAAAAGCCACCAGCACAGCCAGGTGACATCATCTGTAGGGAATCTCAAAACCAAGGATCAAGGTGGAGAAATTGTTCTGTGACCATAGATGTGACTTCGTTGCGTAGAAGAATATTTTTGGGACTAAGAGAACAGGGGAACCTGGTTTATTACACCAAGTTTCTTGATTATCCATCTAAGAACTTTTACCACCCTCACAGGGAGTAATTCTTCTTAGTATCCAATCTAATGCTGCCCTCTTTCAGTGCTTTTTTGCTCAAGCATTTGTTATTTTAAGTGCAACACAGTTGGGCAAGAGAAATGGAATAAAACAGTTCTTTACTCATACTTTTTGAAATCCTGCAGAACTATATAATCTTACCTGTAGCATGCAGAGTGCATTAAGTGTATGTTCACCAAAAAGTAGATGCCTTAATGATGGATCTTCTTCCTGCACCAAGCTTAATTTACAGAAGAGTTGAATTGCAAACTCTCCAGAGATTGAATTTTCTTGGGAAAATTGCACACACACATACACAGTCAGACTTTAAAAGGTCATGGTACTAAGGGAGAGGAGACGAAAAAGAAGGTTTTAACAAGTACGTCCATATGCTTCTTACTCACCTAGCTGAAGACAAGAAATTAGGCAAAGACTGTGTTGGGGCACCCCAAAGCTCGCTGGGGATCTGATTTGGAGCTGCAACATGAATATGTATTCTTTTAAAACTGCTCCAACTCCATGTGAGCTATGTGAAAACACTGGATAACCAAGACTTTGCTGCTAGTTCGAGTTAAACTGGAATCGTAGAATCGTACCCTATGTACTTTCCAATGCATCTGATTGTTACAGTATCGTCTTTGGTGTATATTCAGGAGCTTCAGTTTTTAATAGGGTTGTTCTCATATGGATAAATCAGAGGGTGTGAAGAAACTTTTGAACTTTGGGTGCTCTTTAGTGGAGTGCTGCTCAGACTGTGATAATTTACATTACTGTCTTCATAGTGTTTGCCCACAAAAGCTGAATAATGGGGTTCATTAAGCTCCCTGTACAGGCATATCCAAATTGTTTGCCTCCAGCCTTGGCTCCCTACGTGTGGCTGGGGAGGAAAGGATTGGCTTTTTATTGACTTGTCAAGCCTTAGGTTTGCATTACCAGCCAAGTAGCTCGTGACCCATTCCATTTATTGCACTGTTTTGTGGTGGGGAAACAGGTAAAGGAATCCTGCTGGAAGCCCCTCCTTCCGCACGTTTCGATGAATAAGGGCAGTGTTTGGAGCAGTTAAGGCACCGTGACGAAACCCTTGGACAGACGGAATGGCAGCAGCGTGGGGCTGTTGTGGGACACAGCTGTGGGCGGTGTTGGTTACCCTGCGAGACATTGCTTATTCAAGGGAAAGCTCCAGAGAACTCAGTGAGGAATTAAAGAGGAGGGGAAAAAAGGTGATACTTCGGGGAGAAAAATGGAGAAGGGCAAACCAGTGGTTGAGAAAATTAAACAAGAGAGCTCAGGCAGTAAAAGTGTGTGTTTATTGCTGTGCTAATGGGCATCCCAGTTATTTTAGCAGGGAAAGACCGTGTTAACCGTGCATTGACAGAACTACTGCTCTGGGTGTTGATCCAACTTCTGCTGTAAAAGAGCAGAATGGTGAAATCATTTTTGATATGATCAATAGACCACCTAAGTGAGGAGGCAGAGTAATGAAAAATGATCTTGCTCCTCTCCAAGGTGTGCTGAAGGAATTCCAGTGATCTTTACAGCTTTCATCAATCTTTGTGAGTGTATTCACAGACACCCACATTTCTCTGTTCTGTGGTCTTTTAAATTATAAGAGCTGGAGGACTGATTTTCAGTGTCTTTTTAAATGCTGAATGTATTTTAATGAAGATACTGTCTCAGCTATGATTCATATCCCTTTCCCAATTGTTCTTTTTTAGTGTAACATATTGGCCCAAATCCTGCAGTAAAATCCCCATGTGTGGTCCTGTATCCATCCAAAAGGCTCCTTCACTTTGGTGGAGGTTCCCCAGCCTCTCCCTTGCTGCAGAACTGCAACTTTTACATGAAAAAAACCTGAAGAATACCATATCCCTTTTACTAAACCAAGTGGATGATCATTTTTGTTTATATTTCTAGAGGTGATTTAGCACAGCTTTTTCTTCCTTAAGTGTGAATTAAATTTACAACTTCAGATGTAGTCTTCAGCTTTTTTCTTCCCTTTTTTTTTTTTTTTTAATTACTGAAAAGCCACCCCAACTAATTATTCATCCTGTTTACAGTAGGTAGTAGTCTGTGGCAAATTATTTTCATTTTGCTGCTGGCCACATTGGGTGATGACTCCAAAAGTGAATCCATAAAAAGGCTTGAGTCATTAGAAAGCAAAACAACTTACTGTGAGATTCTTTGATTTTGCTGCTTATTGCTCAAGAGTTAAAAAAAAAATGTATACTGTATACCACAATTAAAAAAGAAAACAACTTCAGGCAGGTTTAGACACATGAAGGAATTGCTTGTGTAAGTGGCCATGAGCAGCTGCCCTAATGAAGCACAACAGACACTGATCAAATATGTGTGAGAGATTAGAAAGGTAGATGGATATTTGTTTCAAAAATAGATTTTCCGTAGAGGATGACCACAAGAGAAAGGTACTGATTTGTTCCTGCCTTTGACAGAGGTGCTTCTTTTTTTTCACTCTTTTATTGGGGTTTTTTATCAAAGGTGAGGAAATTCCATAGACCCAAGGATTTGTGGGATGGTTCCTAGGAGCTGGATGTGGACAAGAAGATCAGAAAGAAATAGCCACAAAAGAACAGATGGTCCTACCTGAATTTAGTGAAGTTGTCCTGTTAGCAATTGATCTTTAGCTATGCAGAGTCTCCAAGTCTAGGACTGATTGTCTTACTTGTTTCTTTCAAAACCAAGCTTGGTAACAAGCTGAAAATTACAGCTTTAAAGATTTTCTAAACCCATACTGGCGTAACTTTTAACTGTAGTGAATACAATTCGTGTTCTACACCGGTTCCCATGAAGAAGGTGAATATAGGACTGGTTTATGGGCAGGCTTCTAGATCATGCATCCCATAGCATTTCCCAAAACAAATGACAATAAAAGGCAGTTTGCAGGGAACATAGAAGAGAAAGTTTCCAAAGAGCTCATTGACATAAACATGTTTTACCAGCTTCTGGTTTTGCTCTTGAGAACTCAGCAGAAGGGGCTGGTGCCAGGTGGTTTTAACATCGAAGATGTTTGTTATTGATGATAAGAGGGAAAAAAAGATGAAAGATACCAGGACGCCACTCTACCAGCTCAGTTTTGTTTTGTGAGACTGGCAGTGAACCATCCAGAGGTGTAAGTCAGAATGGTGAGAAAATGGGAGGGAGATTTAGGAGTCATCGACAGAAAGGTGCTTGTGGTTGTTGGGAGAAATACTCTGGGTGTAACAGATACAGAGGGTGAAGGCTGAGGGCAGAACTCTGTTTCACTTAAAGTTATGGGAAAATAAACAATAGAAAACCTGTAATTCAGTTTCAACAGTGTAAATGTCCATGAACCAAAGGAGTTACATGGAAATGTCAGCATGACTGAAGACCTCAAAAATGGTGTTTTCTGCCAGTGGGAACAGGGCATTCGTGGCAAAATGACTACAGTGAATTGTATTAATAACTCCTTCTGAAACAATGTCAGGAGTCAGCATCATATCTCTAGGAAGAAAGAAAGTTAATGTGTCCAAGGCTGAAAACTGCAGAGGTGAAATCCAAGTGAATTAAATGTTGTAAAGGATATTGAGCAAATAGGAAAAGAGAAGGAGGACTATGGAAATGAAGACAGGGAGATGATGAAGGGTAATACAGGCATGAGCCAAGACCAAGAAAGAATACATTCCTTCTGGTTCCATGTGCATTCTATCCTTTACTGAGGACTTGGACAGGATGGATAACAGCAGCAGGTTGATGGGGGTGGAAATCACCATAGTAAATTGGGAAGGAAAATACAAGGACCTTTATATACTGAAACCAAAGAATGGGAGAATCTTTCTCCCAAGTTCTAGAAGAGCTGGGTTGTAAATTTGCAGGCTCAGTGATAAGAAATTTTTAACACATTTGTTTTTATTTTAAAATGCAACGTTTGTTAAATCCATTTTAATAAACAGTAGTTAAAAATAGAAGTGCTGAAGAAGGGAAGAAAGGAACCTGGTGACAGCATTATATGCAAATATAGAGCAAATTGTGGAGTAAGGCCCAGTTAAAAGTTCAGAAGTAAAGAAATCAAACACAAAACAGAAGTGAGCCATACAAGCAGGTTTGATATCACTGGACTCAGTTGCCCAGGAAGAGATGGTTGTGGGGCTTTGCCAGTGCTGGTATGGTAGAATCATAGAATCATTTAGGTTGTAGAAGATGTCTAAGATCATCAAGTCCAGCCATTAGCACAGCCCTGCAAAGCCCCAAAGCCCATCACTAAACTGTGTGCACAAGTGGCACATCTACATGTCTTTTAAATCCCTCCAGGGATGGGTGACTCCAGTACTGCCCTGGGCAGCCTGTTCCAGTGCTTCACAACCCTTTTCATGAAGACATTTTCCCTAATATTCAATCCTCCTAGGGCTTAACTAGAGGCCATTTCCTCTTGTCCTTTCACTTGTTACTTGGGAGAAATGACCAGCCCCCACCTGGCTGCACCTCCTGTCAGGGAGCTGTAGAAAGTGAGAAAATCCCCCCTGAGCCTCTTTTTCTCCAGACTCAGCTCCCCCAGCTCCCTCAGCTGCTCCTGGTGCTCCAGACCCTTCCCCAGCTCCATTGAAATGGAGAATGGGCTGTTGATCTCCATGTGCACCACTGAAGGTCAACACACTTTACCTGGGAGAGGCAGGTACCCACAAAAGTGGATATTATCTTGGAAGAAGTGCTCTTAAGTTCATTTCTCTGATAGAGAAGAATATCACATGGCAGGTGATGCTTAAGTGCTGAAGTCTTTTCGCTTGCAAAACTGGGCCTCCTCTGGAGGTTTGGTGCGTTCTGGCAGTCTACAAACTCACGTGTTGGTCACAGTGTGTGCTTGTGGAACTTCCGTTTGCCAATATGACTTGTTTGCACAGAATAAAATACTCAGCAGGGCATAAAACATAGCAAATAAATTTCCCTTTCTAAAAGTAATATGGGAATTAGCCTACATTACGGAGCGTAAATCCCACTGATTCTCCTCCAGGGCTGGAATAAAATTTTCAGAGTCGCCTCTAATCTGTGAAGAATCTAAACCATATGGAAATGTCCTTATTTCCTTAGGTGTTTTCAACATTTTTGCCCATAGGTCTTAGAGTGTTTAGGTTTTTTCTGGTGCAACAATCTCAGTTCCAGGTGTGAGATTTTTCAGTAGTAAGTTACATCACTTTCTAGCATCAAGGAATTTATATCAGTAAGGGAATATCAAAGCTAGTAGATAATACAATGATTGTTAATCTAAGTGAATTGCACTAGTTTTACTTATGTCAGTGCAGCTGATGGTGTCCTTTTCCTACATACAAAGACCCATTTAGTTCCTGCTCCTTGCTTAAAAATGGGTGATGGGTTCAGAAAAGCATTATGACTTTTCAAATGTTACCTTTTTTCCTTTGGGCAGAGAAACAGCTTCTTGGGAGCTCTGCCTCTGAGAAACAAAGATTACTGTGATTTTTTTACTAGACCTTCTGAAGTACTGATACAGCATTTTTTTAGAGCTCATTGCCCATAGCAGTCATTCCACCCTGTGGCCCATATCCTATTTTGGAAAAGTCATTTCCTTTTGGTGGACGTCTTTCCCCTGTGTTTATATGAAGCAGTCAATGGGGCTTTCAGCCATAAGGATCAGAATGAAATCAAATAAATTACTTCCAAAGATAGGAAAGCATTTCACACTTTGGAGCTTCATTTTGCTCCAGATGTAGCATGTTACAGCTCATGCCACTTAGAGCCGATTAGAAACCAACTGACCTGTTGCAACACATCAAATATTGGTAGAATTTGCACTTTGCCTGCGAGCTGACACTTGGTTTTCATCCTGTTTGGGTTTGGAACTATAACTGTGGACAGGGCTGATTGCCCTGGAGTGATGATTAAAATGGGTTTTCATTCACTCTACCCTCCAGAGAAACAGAAAAACTTCACTGAAGGTTTCTTTTCTTCCTTCCCCTCAGTGTGGTGTTGGACACGGTTTTAAACCAGTAGATAAGCATTGAATCTTTACTATGAGGGTGGTGAGACACTGGCACTGGTGGCCCAGGGAGGTGGTGGACTTCCCATCCTGGAAGTGTTCAAGACCAGGTTGGATGGGGCTCTGAGCAGCCTGGTCTAGAGGAAAGTGTCCCTGCCCATGGCAGGGCAGTTGGGACTGGAAGATCTTTAAGGTCCCATCCAACCCAAGCCATTCTGTGGTTCCATGAGATCTGACTTCTCAGCTGAGATTTGGATGTTACACGCTGTTGTCTTGGCCCAACACAGCTTTGAGGTAGTTGAGCAGAAATGCCAATGGAAGATCTCATTAGGTTCTCATATTGGGTTGAAATGCTGTTTGCACTGGAACAGATTGTGAGGACGAAAAAGAACTTAAAAATGCCTTTGTCAGGAAGATTTATGCTCTGCCCTTTTAGAGAAGGGGTTATAAAAAAACAACATGGAAAAATAATATTTTTAATTGGAAATCACAGTATTTGACGATTTTTCTGTCTGTCTTTCCTTCTACTTTAAATTTCACATCGCTTAGGTTTTTTCCCTTTTTATTATGTTTAGATATGTTTTCTTGGTTACTGCTGGGCACTGTGTGATCAATCAATACATGTGTTCAGTGATAAATACACTGAGATTCTGTGAGCAGGACAGCTCCTGCTAGCATTTAGAAAGAAATCCAAAGTGAATTTAGGTTGGACACAGTACACAATACACAGTGTTTACATTAATTCTGGGGTTTTTTTCAAAGGGAGTGGTAACCTGTAGTCACAATTTATGAAGGCTTTTATTACCACATCTATTCCAAAGGTTTTCTCACACCCCTTTATTCTGGAGGAATTGTTTTGATTCAAAAACAAATTTTAATTGACCTTTTGTCTTCCAGTGTAGAATCTGTTTGTGGTACATTGCCAGGGAAGCAGCCTGCAATGAAGTGCAGCTCTTGTCTCAGAACTCTGAGGGTGTTGTTGGTGGTTGATGTTCATTTGGATTTGATTTCTGCAAAAAATACTTATTCGGCCTCAGTTTTAGAGTTTGTGGATTGATGTAGAGAAAGAGGTGAAAGTTTGTCTTGTATATTATTGTACATGCAGACTAAGTGATGATTTTGAAAACATATTAAAACACATTTGGGAAAGAAGGTAACATTATGTATGGTGATGTCCCAAGGAAGTTTAAATCCCAGCAGGACTCAGGTATCAGGTGGATTGAGGCTCTGCTGCAGTGAGAGCCGCCTACTTGCAGTGTGCTCTGTGCCTCCATTTTCCTATCTGTAAAACAGAGCTCATAAATCTTGCCATCATTTACATAGTGTTTTGATATCAGGTTTCTCTCCAAGTCTGAAGTAACAGTAATTATTGGTCATGGGACTGCTATTTCTCTTTGATTTCTCCCCACCTCCATATTGCCATGTGTGCAGCCCCTTCTTCAGGACAGGCTAAACCACCCTCGCTGAGATTACTCCATCGCCTCTAATGGTGTAGCACAAAACCATTCATTTCTCCACTCTGGAGTCTGAAGTCTCTGAACTTCATTAGCCCAAGGGAGTGGTAGGCCCAAGCGTGCTCCGAAATGCCGATCTCCTGTTTTGATAACTGAGCTCTAAAATCAAGATAAACAAGCTGCCCTATATACTGAACATGTCCTAATTGCACACTTCAGGCATGCCAGCCAATCAATGAGCGTGTGTCGCTCGCTAATGAATATTTGTAGTTTTGGAAGATTTCACATGTGGTGTTCCTTGCAGCTTCTTCAGTTATTAGCAGAGTGGCTTCGAAGACCCTGTGCAGGAGGAGAACCTGGCTTTAGACCAAAGAACTCTGTAATTTAATTTCATATGTTAGCTGGGCATGGTCACTCTTATTCAAATTGTATTAGCCAATACTTCTTTCAAACTGTTTACACTGTGTGCAAAGTTGTGTTTAAAGTCCTATTAGCTAATACATTTCCTAGTCTAGACTTGGGGAGGGTTGACTCCCTGAAGAACTCGTAGCAGGACTTTGTTTACTTCCAAGAGGTAGGAGAGGAAGGCAGGGAAAGAAGTGGCGGTGATGTTTGAAACCATCCAAATGACTTCTGCTATGCCAGTATTTTGCTGTCTGTCTCTGTGCTCACTTTTATTATTGCTAAGCTTGTTTACTGAGAGGTGGCTCTCAAGTCATGAGGATGACTTTGCAAACCATGGGAGTATTGGCACCAAGCAAGTTCTTGGGCATTCAGCAGTGGGAGCCAGGGCTCTCTGTGGGAGTAGTGGAAGGAGGAAGGCACAGAAGAAGAAACATCTGAGTTGGGGATGGCCAGTCTGGCAGGAGCCCCAGGAGCCACACACTGAGACTTTCACTGAACCAAAAACACATCATGAGCCAGAGAGAAAACTTGCTTGGTGGGAGATAACAGTGGGGGTTTGGATGTTTCCCACTAACAGGAGAGGGAGGCTGGTTTTGATGCATAGGTTCTTCCCAGGATTGGCCTGATTGTAGGACTTCCTTCCTGCAAGTCACAGGCAACATAAACTAGGAGTTCTGCACTTTGACTCACAGTCTAGCACCTTATGATGCAAATACAGAGTCTGAGGTCCATATTAGGTACCTGAAGCAATCACTGGGACTTAAATTGTGTGATTGTCTTCAGTGTCGCTGATGGAAAAATCATCACCTTTTAGATTCCACTCCACTCTTCGATTTTCTTCTCCTGTTTGCTCCTAGTAGGTGTGATGTTGCAGCTGGGGGTTAGGCAGGACTACCAAACCCGTTGCTTTGTTGCTTTTACTAAGTCTGTTTTTACTATAACTTGCCATAGTTCTGATTTCATAGTGCAACTGGCAAATCTTGTGAGAAAAAACACATCATTTCAGCCAGGCATTAAATATGTATAATTCCAAGCCTTTGTCAAATGATGGCTTGGGTTATTGACTTGAAATTCAGACAATGTCTCCAATCTTAGTGATATTGCCTTTGGAATATCATAAGAGAGTTGCAATAAACTCTAAAGTTGAATGTAAAATTCCCATTGACAGTGGAGCTGGACATTCCTGGTTCTCAGGAGTTGTTGCAATTTGATTTTCGTCATGGTTTCTCTACTGATGTCTCCATTTTTTGCTTTCTTAAGCAATCCTTCTCCCTGGAATGTCTAACCTTTCTTTAAATCACCCTCTTCGTACAGTCCCATCACAAATCAATTGCACTCCCGCAGTTACCATTCAAATATAAATAAATTAGTTAAATGATTTACCAAAATGTGGTAAAACAAATAGACCTATCCTGTGTTTTGTTTGAGGGTTTGGTGGGGGGGTTTTGGGTTTTTTTTTGTTTGTTTTTTTTCTGTTCTCTTTTTTAAAACATCTTTTTCCTTCTCTTTATGTATCTAACCTAGAGCCTTGTAGTAAGGGCTTTCTCTGGCTTGTCTGTTAAATTGCATGCACATCAATAACACTGTGTATCAACAGTCATTAATAAACGTTGAGTCCTCTATGTAGCCCCTTCCTGGGCAAAATGGTTCTATGCAGTGTATTTACTAGAGCTACATCCTGTCTACTTCAGCTACTCGAGTAAGTAGCAATATTTTAACTGCTGAGTGTATAGTGTGCGTCATTTATTTGTCCTGACTAGATCCACTGCTGATTCCATAAACATTTGGGGAAAGAAATACCAAACTAGCAAATATTTGCAGAACCCCCTAATGTAGGATCTTAAGAGGATGATATCGTCTCTCAGTTGGAAGATTAAAATCAGTGCTGTTCACAGCTGATTAACTTTCCTTTCTGATATTTCCCACAAATTGAGCTAATATAATAAAACTTAACGAAACAAGCTTTAGTAAAACCACAGAGAATATTTATATGACAGCGAGGTACAGAGTGGCTCATGCTGTCTTGGCATTCACTTTGTAATGGCACTGTGCTTTATCCTGTAAATGGATGGGTGCAATGCTGACAACAGTCCTTGTGTGGGGTTGAAACAGCCTGTTTGGTGACTCCAGGGTGATGTGAATTAGCTGCACTATATTTTCTTTCTCTCTAGTTGGTGATTGATAGTTGCCTTCTTTCCCATCAGCTCTAATGATTCTCAATATTGGTCCTACAGAGTCATCAGCAAAGTGGTGTCAGCTCCAGAGGCCAAACCTTCCACTCCCGCGGCGCGGCCCAAAACGCCTCCACCTGTGCCATCACCGGTGCCAGCTCCCGTTCATGTCACCCCTCCTCCGGCTCCAGCTCCTCCTCCTCCACAGGCCACCATCTCACCAGTCCTGATCCCACCACCCTCTCCAGCTGTGTCAGCAGCTGGAGGCTCCAAAGCTCCTGTTCGGAGCGTGGTGACCGAGACCGTCAGTACTTACGTGGTAGGTAACACATGGCACTGCCGTGCTTTGTCCCAGTGCCAGGGCCATTCCTCTCTGGAATTGGTGAGCTCCTGGGTGGCTCATCATCTCAAATGGATGGTTCCTGGATTTGTGATGTTGCTCTCTGTGAAGCTGCTGTTTATCCAGCCCCTGTTTCCACACACGTTTTGAGGGGTTAACTTAATTAAATCACTCCAATTCAGACTGAATTTTTCATTGGTTTCCAGTTCCAAATTTAAGTTCCTTCTAACAAGTCCAACTATATCCCACATGGTATTTTCTGCTAACTGAGCTAGAGTACTTATTTTTGGAGGTGGAGATTTTTTATAGGTGCTTTCAAAAGTGGTGAATTGAAACCTCAAATGTCAAACTCACCATAGATTTTGCTGTCAGTCACGTAAAGTGCAAAACCCTGATACAACATCAAGAACTTGACTTAGCCCTCATTTGAAATGTGTAGAGGCCACTAATCTCTTTCCTGGTTTCCTCGACATACAGAAATTGCAGATGTTTGTGCATCTCAGAAGTCTGTAGATAGTTCATCAGTCTACACTTCATTTGTGTCTTTGACACATGCTCTAACTTGGCCTCTGTCTGGCAACATTCTTCATTCTTTTGGTAGTCTCTTGTCTAACATGGTGTAGGAACTGCATTCCCTAAAAGAATGTGTATATATTTCTGGGTAGGACAGGGTTTGCTGTGCTGCTGAGAATTTCTGCTTTAGATGCTATGGAAAATGAAGTCCTGAACATTCATGATCCTTGAAAAGCAGTAGTACCATTCACAAGGGTAGCAGTGTTGTTATCCTTCCTGTCCTGGCTAAATTCCAGCTTGATTGGCAACACCTTGCTTAGCTGCAGTTTAAAAATCTCACCATTTAAAATGCCTAAAATTTTTATTACAGAGTTTACCATGCTTTAATTGCAACATATGCATGATTTTTTTAGTTTCTTTAGTTCTTGTTCTAGTATTGATTCCTAATATAAATCTACCCTGCGTTTCTAATGGAAAGGTGCTTCCCTGCTGGGCTTAAAACTGCTGTATCATGTTACTGGTCTCTATTTAAACAGCTGCTACATTTCACTTCTGAGTTAGTTACAGCGCTGGACAATGTCATATGGGCTGTGCATATCCTTAGAGTGCAGGACACACATCTTCACCTTTGGTATCACAGGTGTAAACCCAGTGTCACTCTTATTATTACAGTCACTGTTGTTATTGTCATTATTATTACAGTAATGGCCAAAAGTTTCAAAATTTACTTTAAGAGAGAAACATTTCCTAAATATTCTACTGTATCACATTTTCATCTGTAATCATGAAAAAGAAATAATTTAGAGATTATGTTAGTTTAAAGAGGGAAGACTTAGCACTTTGTCTAGATACTTCCAGTGGTAAGACTCTTAGCACCTTGTGGAGAGTTCAGAGGACATGGAGGTGTCAGTTTATTTTTGCTTTTCATAGAACCATAGAATCACAGAATGATTTGGGTTGGAAGAGACCTTAAAGACCATCTTGTTCCACCCCCTGCCAGGAGCAGGGACACCTTCCATTCAACCAGGTTGCTCCAAGCCCCATCCAACCTGACTGTGAGCACTTCCAGGGATGGGAGGTCCATAACCTCTCTGGGCAACCTGTACAGTGCCTCACCACCCTTTTTGTAAATACTTTTTTCCTAATATGTAATCTAAACTTACTTGTCACTCCATGCCCTTGTGAAAAGTGATGTTTTACAGCATTATAGTTGAAATCAAGTCTTTACTGCATTAGAACCCAACTGTGTGCACATGCAGAGACACGTGAGGTGAGACATTTTTAAGTCAAAATGCTGAGACAGAGGTTGGGGACGAAGAAAATAATTAATAACTATTATCCTCTTTTGTGAAGGAAATCCAGGACACAGAATGATGACATGATTTTCCTCAGATCTCATGGGAAAGCTGCTCTAGAGATAACACTGGAGCCAATATGACAGAGGTGCACAACTCCCTTCTGCAGGGGAGGAGAGGAGGGTGATTTTATAGTTCAAAAAAGAAAGGATACACATGTCCCTGTTGGATAGCATCTCGGTCCATGTGCTCTGCTCATTAGCTCAGTGGTTTGTACTAACACAGCAGTCAGGAATCCCACTCTGTCCCTCCTTCCACGACCCTTGGCTCATTAAGGAATGAGAAGTTATGCAATATTTTTAATATCCTTATTCAGCAGCCCAAGTTCTTGTTTAACAAACAGGCAGAGGTTTCTGCAATTATAGACCACCTTTTCCCTCTCCAGCCCCTGAGAGTCTGAGGCAGGCATTCTTCAGGGCAAAAAAAAAAACCCTGAAAAACTAAGTTTGGAAAAGTTAAGATGTCTGTTTTCTGGTGAGACAACATCAGGCAGTGCTGTCTACACCTGGCAGGGCCAGTGCCCAAAACAGGCAGCACTAGAAATGGGGTACTGGGGGATGATGGAGGTGCAGCCAGGTGTTCAGGCAGGTTTTGTAGCCCTCAGGCCAATATCCCACAGCACCCCTTTTCTGCAGCACCATGGCACAGCATCCCCTGCCTCTCCAGCAGGGTTATCCCACCAAAATGCCTCTGGACCTCTTCACTCTGAGCCCAGACATTTCACCTGAGGAGCGGATGCTTCTCCAGCAACTTAAAATGACTTTACAGATGTGAGATTAGATTGGTAGATAGGAATGATTATTGCAATCAATCAGCTTGGAAATCGAGTTAATTTTATGATGGTGCCTACTCCGTATTGCTGTTGGGAAGGGGATTGTTCCGTAGTTAGTATTGCTGGGCCTTGTATTTTCGAGTTTTAAACCACAAAACCATTCAGGGCTTTAAGAGGAATCAGGGAAGAGTGATGTGTTGGTTGCAGCTCTGGTACATTCCTATTGATTTTTCAGGAAGTGGTGTAAGATGTACAGACCACCGTGTAGTGGCCTTTTTTTTTTTTTTTTTCCCCACTAAGAACATTTGGGGCTTTTCATCTGCTACTTTTTAATATCATGTTTGTAAGCTGTACAGATAGCAAAAAGTTATTCCCTGAGATATGTGTAAAAGCACAAAAGCTGGGAACAAAACAGTTTCTGTTTTTGAGATTCAGCAATAATGTGCAAATCTTCATAAAGGACTGATGGAGTCAGGGTAATGCCCCAGACATTTTGTACTTTGTACTGTTAATTGAGCTCCTTTAGGTGGATTCTGTGACATTTTGTGTGTATGTTTTTAGCAAAGAGCTGTTCAAGAAACCACTGGAAATTTAAAAATACAAACAATGGGTCAAGCAGGATATAAACATTAAAAAAATGCATATGATGAACCCAGTGAGCAGCTGCCCAGTACTGTAAATGATCTGCCTTTCTTGTTTCATTTACCCTTTAGTAAATTGTACTGTGACATAAATGTCATAAGGGGAATGGAAAGTTACTCAGTAACAACTTTTTTTATATCCTGATCTTATCAGCTCGTTGGAGTTGAAGACTTTGGCTAATAAGTAATGCAGCAATATATACACACGGCACTGTATATTTTACATGCACATAAGAACTGTTATCTTACGCAGGAGGCTGCTGTGGCTCCTGCTTGCCATTAACGGGGTCGAATTTTAAAAGTATAGACAGAGAAGGAATTGTGTCCTTAAGCCCTGGCTCTGTGTGTGAATGCCCATGCTTAGGTCGGGTAGTGTAACTGGCTTTACTGGTTTACAGGACAATGCAGAAAAATACATGATTTTGTCGTCATGAGCAGCGTAGGAAAATCAATTAAGACGTAACACTGAGCTCTTCATGATCAGAGAATTCACACATAACAATGGGGGCTGCTGAATGGCTTAGCCAGATAAGCAAGAAACCTTTTTTGTCTGTTTGTTTGTTTTTTAATGTCAATTTTCCTGCCTGCTTAGCCCTAAAAACCAGCTAACTTTGCTTTTCTTTGCACCAGATCCGAGATGAGTGGGGTAACCAGATCTGGATCTGTCCTGGCTGTAACAAGCCAGATGATGGCAGTCCAATGATAGGTTGTGATGACTGCGATGATTGGTATCACTGGTAAGTTCCTCTCATCCATCCTACTCTGCCAGTCCCTGGCAGACTGGGGCTATATTATTAAAAAACCTTTTTTTTCTAATGGTTCGTGATGTTGGGACTATTTAAATAGCTTTACTGTGTCCAATTTAATAATCTGGAAGATATTTTTATCTCCCTTGCTCTGAAATTTGAAAAAGCAGATTTTAAGCTGTGAAGGAGAGTTACTTTTTAATTAATAGGCATTGGTGATAACGGTTGTTTTTGAAACTGCTGGGAAATATTGCTGATTCCGGTAATTTTGTGAGAACTACAGGATTATGAGCACAGTGTATACAGATAGACAGTTCAAATTATGAAGCATTGTATGAACAGTAATATAAATGTCAGCTCTTATAAAAAGGTTGGGGGGAATTAATCACTTTTTAGGCATTTTTTTAAAAAGCTACATAAAATCATAAGGGTTTTTGCAGATGTGTTAAAGAAGCATTTGAAATTATTTTAAATCTAGTCTATTACACCTGAAAGTGCACTCATATTTTCTATTAAAATAACACTTTTTTTCTGAGTAGTCTTTTGATATTTCTCTTTTGTTTCAAAGCTAGAGTTTTTATGTTTCTGTTAGATTGTTATTTCATTAAGATAATGATAACACAATTGCTATATTAATTTGAAGGCCAGATCCTGTCTCCCTCTGGACAGATGTATTTTTTGAGGTAAGAAACAGAAGAAATGTTACTCCACTGAGACAATGTGGTATTTTCCTGTCCTTCTCAGGCCTTGCGTTGGGCTTACTGCAGCACCCCCAGAAGAGATGCAATGGTTCTGCTCCAAGTGTGCCAACAAAAGGAAGGATAAAAAACACAAGAAGAGGAAGCACAGGGCACACTGAAGATTCGGCAGGGGACTGAAGTCGTGCGGTCACTGCGGCACCTCCTGCCCCGACTCTGCTGCAGGAGGGATCCACTGCCCATGTCCCCCTCCAGCTGCCGAGGTCGTGTCTGCAGTGAATCAGGGGCGAGGAGATGCTCTCAGTCAGGGGCTGTTGGGTTTCATAGACTGTCCGAGCCCAGGGCATTGGATTTTGGTACATTCTGATGCTGTTTCTTTTCCCCGCCAAGGGGAATTTGCACAGAGCGCTGTGAAGACTTCGGTGGTTCCTGGGACCGCTCCCGCTCCTGTGGCTCGGCAGCAACACGGATGAATGTTGTAAATACAGATATCTGTCCTATTCTTTCTCGATTTGTTATTAATCCCTCTTGAACCTTTGCAGTAAGGTGCCGAGAGGAGGAGAAAATGTAAATTGCAGTAAGTTGTAAACTGAGACAACCTTCTGGAATGATTTCTGTAGTCTGGATACCAGGTCAGCCTCGACTCTTGCTGAGCCAGATAATCATAATGTGGAAATAAAAAGTGGCTGGTAAATATTTTTGTGATGAGAATATATGAAGCTTTTTTCCTTGATTTTTAGTACTAACATAAAATAAACATGTTCAAGCTTTTGTGATATATCTTCTATTTTTAAAAAAAAAAGTTTCTATTGTGTCAATTTTGTTCTTCTGTGTGAATTTCTTTCGGTGGATGTGTAATATATTTTATACTTTGATTTTTGCTTTGGTTTTTTTTTTAAGTCTTTGTCAGCGTACCTTTACATTGCTTGTACATTTCATCGGTGTGTAAAAACACTTCCCATTAAAAGGTTTTCACACGTGTAAATACGTGATATTTATAAAGTAATTTTTTTTAATTATTTTTTAGGACTTGAGGATTTTTGTTGTCATTTGCCCGAGAATACAAACCTAGCAGCTACTAAAAGCCCGTGTGACAAACGCCTGTCCTCATGGCTGTGAGGGATTGGTGAGCTCTGCCCCAGCTATGCATGCACGAGGAGGTGGCCAGCACCGTAATTAGGCCTCGATTCAGATACTTAAACATGTGGTAACTTCTTAAGAAGTGAGTAATCCTATTGCCTTCAAGGAGCCTGTTCCCACACTTGGTTATACATGTGCTTAAATGCCTTCTGAATTGGGAGCTTAGGCCAGGGGGGCTCTGCACTTCTGGTGGCAGCTACAGCGTGTTAATCTGTAGCTGGAATGGATTTTTTTTTTTCCCTTTTTCTCTTTTTTTTTTTCCCTTTTTTTAACAAGTGGCTAGCAAGTTTGCCAAAAGGATCGTGTTTAGGTAGAGGAGATGCAGGTGCATACCTCTGCTTTGTGTATCCCCTTGGAAAGACCAGTAAAGGGAATCCCAGTCGCATTCCCCACTGAAAATACAAGGGGGAAAGTGCAGAGAAACTGAAGTAAAAGTCAGTGTTAGATATTGTAGTGCAATGGGTGTCAGAGCTAACTGAGAAAAAATCTTGAAAAAAATTTATGCCTTTTTTTTTCTAATCAATTTTGAGTTGCATTGGTTAATTTGGGGATATTTCTATTTTAAACCAATGCAGTGAGAATGTCTGATGCTGGAGAAATATGGCCCTTTAGCCTGTTGTGCAGATATTAAGAGTTATTTTTTAAATGCATCCAAATTGATATTAATGAGAATGAATTAGTCATGTTTTTAAAAGTACCAGTCTAGTTAGGGAAATGAGGCTTTGCTGATAGAACTGTTAAATTGCAAATCAGTGGAGATATGGATGAAATTGGTTTATTAAAAGTGCACTGTTACCTGCTTTGTTCAATGCCATCTCGTTTGTATTCCGTCCCTGTTAATTACCAGTCAAGAAAGTTCTTGGGTTTGATTTTTTATTTTATTTTATTTTGAATTGTTGGATGTTGCAATCCTGGTTTTTGGTTTTTTCCACATGTAATGTGCAGACATACAAAATACGCCGTCTTTGGTCATTTCTGGTTGCAATAATAAAGAAATTAGCTTTTGGTAAGTTGTTTATGCATTTTCTCCTCTCCATGAATCAGAACTTCTCACATGTAATCAGCTGAATTACTCAGGATGCCATGGGAGGGCTGAATTTGGTCCTTTCAATGGCTGTTCAACTCTTTCTCCGCATGCTTGGCCTTGTTGCTGCTGGGTTGGTTTCTTACCCGGGCTTTTATGATTTTATAAATGACCCCTGTGGCAATAAAACCAAAGCATCATTTTCAGGAGGCTTGTGTGGCTGAGGGGATTAGTAATGGGAGAAGGGGCCCTTCACCTCCAGGTCATCAGTTTGAAGCCAGGCTTGGTGCTGAGCCTGCCTCCCTTTCACTTTTGCTGGTGTGTATCAGGAATCAGTGGCATAAATGAATAATCATTCCAGAAATGGTTATCCCTGAGCAGCCGTGTGGCTTGGACCTTCTTTACTGCCCCTGGCCCCACCCAACGCTGAGCAAGCCCAGCTCCTTCCCTAGACCTTTATATTTGCTGCTGTAACTTCACAGGTTGGGTTTCTTCTCCATGAAGTTAGTGTATGGAAATTTAGGGAGAAGTTAGAGCTGCTGCCTTGATTCACTGCTTGATTTTATGGTTGGGATTTGTGTTCACCTGAATCCTTTTATGATACGGGTTTTGGACACCACCGTCCATGGGAAGAGGGCATGGTGGGTGGGCTCCAGCTTGGTTTGCTTGTTGGATGTCATGGGAGAGCATCCAAGTCTCTGAATGGTTTTCGTGCCTTGAAGTGCAGCTTCATCAAGGGGAGCATCAGTTGGGAGCTCTGCCTTTGGAAAACACGTATATCCATGGGTGATTGGAGTAGAACTGGTGTAGAGTTTAGAAAGTAAAGAATTAAAGAGTTTCCAGTGAGGAAACAACTCACCATCTGTTGCAATATAAAGAGTAGACAGGTACAATTTTCTGCCTTTATGGATGCACCGTGTGTAGTGGATTTAAGCAGGACAGTGAGGATGGGTCATAAATATTCAAGAAAAGAGCATAAAAACTATTCCGTGAGAAAAGCTTGTTGAATCCTGCTGTTACTCTGGGGCCAGATTTTTATCTGGAGTCAGCTGGGAGTCAGTTGGAGTTGTGTCAGTTTACAGCAGCCCAGGAGTTGCCCACTCACTCGGCCGGCATTGGGGCTGGGAAGCAGCTCCTTTTGGAGAGTTTTCTTTTGTTTATAATTTCTATCCTGTAAATCCTCCTCCAGGGCAGCCTGTGCCTGCAGGTCACTGTGGTGGGTGCTGGCTGCAGAAGAGGTTAGTCATTAGGCAAAATTGCAGCTTGTTAATGAGTTTTGCACCCAGAAAAAAACATGGAGTTGATACCGAGACGGTACGCACAAAGATCAGAAATGGAAGAAACTACCTTGACTACTGATTTTTATTGGAGGACATAGATATAAAAGCAGGGCATCCATCCCCAAAGTAATGAGAATGCACTTTTCCCAAGATAATCTTCCTTTGGGGCTGTATGTTGTGCTCAGAGCATCGTTTCTCTGCCTGACAAGGTGTTTCTCTTCTGAAGGTGTCCGAAGCTAAGTACAGTGAGGATCTTTATGCTCTGCAACTGATTTGTGATTCCAAATGTCCTGGAAGAGAAAGGGAATAAAAAAAAAAACCCAAGTCGGAGGGTATCAGAGCCTGCTGACTTTGTCTGGGCTTTACAGAGATAAAATATAGTGTATTACTTCACTGTATCACCTAAACCTTCTTTGTTCTCCTTTCAATAGGACGATTAAACAAAGACCTACTAACCAAATTAAAGTATAAAATGAACACTGAGATATGGAAACCTTGCCAGGAAGAATGTTAATGAATGAAGTTCACTGAAGGCATGCTGGCTAAGTTTTCAATACAAATAGTTTTATGGCCAATCTCTTTAGATCATAGCAGTTTTCTTTAGAAGTTTTAAGTCTCAAAAGTAGATGAGTTTCCTTCACTGGGGAATGAATTAGATAATGCTCTGAATAAACTCCCTCTTTGCCGTCTTGTCAGTCATGCTGCTTAGGAAACTCGCCCTTTCTTCTGGGGACTTTTGGATCAGCTGTAACCTCAAAAGTAGAAAGCCGCTATTAATCCATGTGTGCTGTATGGCAGAGGAGGCTGTAACGGGAGATTTACAGCCAGCAAACAGCTCGTACCTGGCTCTTGTGAGCAGAAACCATTAATCGTGAGCTGTGGCAGCTGAGCCAAGGGTGCTTTCCCTCGAACATGCTGCTTCAGCCTCTTCAGGGTTTGCACTGGGTGAAGGAGGGGGTCAGACTTTTTATCTAGCAGAGCCCATGGTGGCGGGACAAAAGAAAAGGAGGGTTGGTTCAGAGTAGGTGTAATGAAAAGGTTTTTTATGATGAGGGTGGTGAAACACTAGAACAGGTTGCCCACAGAAGCTGTGAATCCCCCATCCCTGGAAACAGTCACGGTCAGGTTGGATGGGACTTGGAGCAACTGGGTATAGTGGAAGGCGTCCCGGCCCATGGCAGAGGGGTTGGAATGAGATGATCCTTAAGGTCCTTTTCAACCCAAACCATCCTAGGATTCCATGATTCTAAGATACTTATGGAGTGACCTTTTGCACCAGGACTTTAAATCCTGTGGTACTCCTCACAGGGGGAGAGGAGGAGAGCTAAGAGCTACCAGACCATCTGGGCCCCCCAGCAGTCACCCCTTAAATTCTCCTTCTAGTCCTTGTCTGCTCCAGAATCCCCACCCCTTAACTCAGGTGTCTGGTGGCCCGTGCCAAAGCCAACACATCTCAGCAGCTGCTGGGTGCCTTGAGCAAGTGGGGACTTCTATTCCAGCATGGTGGCACTAAATACGTGCTGGCAGTTGAGATTTGGTGTGATACTGGTTCAAAATACATGATCTTTAAAGTCCCTTCCAACCCAAACCATTCTGTTATTCAGTGATTGCTGCCTCAAGCTTTGACCAAGAAGGCAAATTTTCTTCAGAAAACAAAACACCAAATAAACCCAGAATAGATGGAAGATTTTCCATGCAATTTGTAAAACACGAGAAAGTCATTTAATATGAACACAACTCCCTGTTATGTTTTCAATGTGAATGTTCCCGTAATAACTTTAGATCAGCTTTACAAAACCAAACAGAAAATAATTAGATGATTTTATTGCCTAAACGAGGGGTGAAGGAGAAAGAGACTTGGAACATATTTACAAAAATTTAGGTTTCCTCACCTGTTCTGAGCAGGAATTTGGTTTACAAATTCCAGTCTTGCCTGTCAATTCCTCCCTAAGCCAGCATCTCGCTGTGCCTGTCATTTGCTTACTGTGGGACTAATGACAAGTGTGATGGCATGTCACCAGCCCGACACCTGGTGTCACCTGGGGCCTCCAATTCCGCTGCTGCTTAAGTGTGTGCAGGTGAACTTCAGTCTTCTTCCTTCAAGCTGATCCCTCTCCAGGTGTGGGACTTGGCACTGCTTGCTGTGGATTTTTTTAATTTGGTATCAAGAATTGGATTAAAAAAATATATAATTTTAGCTTTCTTTTTACATAAATTAATTAGGGAGTAGGGAAAGGGGATAGTGTGCAGTTGTTTATTTTTAGTTGAGTTTCCATTTACAGCACTTTTTGGTAAATGCTGTAAGAATTGTCTTTTTAGGGGTATACATCTGCTTGTGGGTTTTTCTTGCCCACATGGTCACCACTGCATGAATTCAAAGGGGAAAATTTGGTATTGTTACCAAGAAAGCTGGGCACAGTTCTCAGTTCTGCTGTGGTGTGTTTAGGCACAGGATCAGAGCGTGCCCCAGTTTCCATCCACAGGAGGAGGATAACGTTTCCTGCTCTGTGAAGCCCAGACTGTCCCACAGGTTAAATAACGATAACACCCTTCACAAGGCCTGGATAAAACTACAGAGCCATTGGGAGCTTCCCCAGTGACAGATCTGTCCTTGAACCTGCTCCTCAGCTGAAAATGTGTTTTCATTGAGGTTGGGAGCTGGAAACGATCTATGACCCTCCAGAACCAGTGAGATCCTTTGGCTTTGCAGGCTTCACTTGACCCTCTTCCAATAACTTTTCCAACATGAAACCAACTCTCTTTTTCCTCCACTGATTTCGAGCCTTTCTGTGAAAGGAGCCAGGCTGAGCTCACATTAAGACTTTATTTTCCTACCAGCTCTTCTTTTCTTCCAGGGATATCTGGTGGGGTTTATCTGAGAAACAGCTTCTTGCTTAAAATTACTTTGGGGACGTCAAAAAACGCCTCTCATAATTTGTACAATAGCTGCCTTCTCTGGGCTTTGTGGGCTGTGAAATGTCTGTGTTGGTGCTTGGAGCTGGCATGTATTAAGATGCTGCGGATGAAGCGATGCTGTTGTTCTCTATATTTTCTGCAAAGACAGATGCTCAGTCAAGCCCAAAATCCAGGCCTTTGCCTCAGTATCTAATAACCCAGCCCAACCATCGGCTCTCAGTGCCACCTACTCCCTAAAAGGCTGGATTTGCAGTGCCACGGCCCAGGAGGAAGCACATCCCTCCAGCCCTCTCAGTTTTTCTCTGGCTAAATGCTGCGTTTTTTGTTTTCAGGATTGCTGGCCAACAAAAAAACTTTCCCAAAGCAGGAGCTGTTCATCAGTTTCATGCTGAGCATTCCACTGAAGGAGTTGTAGCTCTCAAATACATGAGATGATGTTTAGAGAATATCACCATGACCTGTGCAAAGTCTTGGGTTGAACCAACGAGACAATCACATGAAAATGCTTTAATTTGGGGACAGTTTGCAATGGAGAAATACCTTCCAAACTGACTGAACCTAAACTTCAGGTGCCACATGTCTGTCCTACCTGGGATGGTTTTTGAGTCTACCTGGAGGTCTCACAGCAAACATGGCAAAGCTCAAGCAGCCATTGCTGTTCACCCACTTAATTTTTATTAACATTTACTTATGTTGATCGGATCACAAGGATCTATTTTGCGAAACCCTTGTGTCCCTTAGAATTGGGAAAAACATCTCCTGTCTACCAAGCCCTTTAAAAGCAGATCCTACTCCATTTGATTCTCTGTGTCCATAGTTCCTCTGGTCTGCAAATTTTGACTACAGAAACACTTCTGTGGGGCCATAAGGATGGGCTGTTTTTGCTCTGTGCATCCAAGTCACAGTGATTCCAATTCAGATGTGTTTAAGATGACTCTTTAGCTATTTGGAAGATCATAGAATCACAAAAATCATAGAATGGTTTGGGTTGGAACAGACCTTAAAAATCATCTCATTCCACCCCCTGCCATGGGCAGGGATGTCTTCCACCAGACCAGGTTGCCCCAAGCCCTATTCAACCTGGTCTTGAACACTTCCAGGAATGGGGCAGCCTCAGCTTCTCTGGGCAACCTGTGCCAGGGCCTCACCAACATCACAGTCGAGAATTTTCTTCCTAATCTAAATTTCTCCTCTTTTAGTTTAAAGGTGTTCCCCCATGTCCTATCACTATCTTTGTGTACATTTGTCTCTGATTAATCTAATCAACATGGGATATTTTCGTTTTTTTGAGGGGTTTGGATGGGAAAAGTCGAAAGCATAGGGTGGAATGTTTTGAGGTAATGAGAAAACACAGAGTAGATATATTTGTCCAGCTTAAGAGCTTGATTCCACCTTCACCTCCATCACCTTCATTTCAGGATTTGGTGTTCATCATTTGCCAAGCACAGGGCCAGATCCTCCTGCCCAGGATCTTTGGAAAACTTAATTCTTTGGAGTAAAAACAGGAGAAGTTTGCAACTTCTTGCAAGCACCTTCCATTGCAGATCTGCTGTTGCTAAAGCCAGCAAGGCCCAAGGCGAGCTTTTGGCAGGTATCAAATCCTCCTCTCAAGCCAAGAAGTTCCCACTACTAGAGAGCAACACTATGGTCTACTTAAGTTTTGTAAGCCCTTAATGAGTCACTTGATATCAGCCAGATCAGTTCGCTTACATGGAAAGGGCTCCTATTTCTCCTGGTGGCGTTGGCTCCGGCATGTGGAGCCAGGGAGCACAGAGCTCCAGTGACTGATCCTTCCTACACCTGCTTGCACAAGGATACAGTGCAGCGATGGACTCATCTCAGATTCCTGCAGGAGGTGGTGACAGAGCTCCACCTTAATGAGTTCATCGCCCTGCCAGCATTCTTCCCACACCCAGGTGCCCATGTTGGCAAAGCTATGCTCCACCAGCTCGCTGGAAAGCATTCCCTGGGATTTTAACAGGGTACAGATCTTGGGATACCTGCCTGGCTCCTCATTTTCAGTTGGTCTTGGTTGGTGGTCTGGTTGTGTTTGTAAGCAGAACCAAACGTGCTGGTTTGGTGTCAGGGAAGGAGAGCGGTGGGGAGACATGGGGGGGACCAGATTAATTTCCAGGGCTCCCACCAGGCCAAGTTTTGTACAAGTCACTGAGTGTGCAGGTGGGTGGAGGGAGGAGTCAGTGTCTTAGCCTGTGCCTGAGGCTCTGGTGACTGTTAAACCCGCTCTGTTTACCAAAGCCGTGCTTAAATGGCTGCAGAGCTGCATCACATCTTTGTTTTTCTTCTTGCTTCTGGATGGCATGCACTGGTCATGGAGTTAACACTTGCCAAATCACATTGCTCAGACCTCTGGTATGAATCCAGCTTGGATGCACATGTTGCAAAATAGTTTCAGAGCTGAGTGTGCTCTTGGCATTGCCTCCCCCAAGGTACTCTGATTTTCTGCAACAACATAGTAATTTAGCTGTTTACATCCATTTTGAGTTATCCTTATCTCAATCAGAAGCGTCCTGCTGCTTGCAATGGGTCTCTTACTTTTACTTTTCTGACACCACATGTTCCCCCTCTGTGCAAGACAAGTGCCTGTTACCATTTTCTGGAGGTGTATCTTGCAGACTTTATATCCTGAAAGAGGGTAGATTTAGATTGGATATTAGGGTATTATTCTTGACTGTGAGGTTTGTGAGGCACTGGCAAAGGTTGCCCAGAGAAGTTGTTGATGCCCCATCCCTGGAAGTGTCCAAGGCCAGCTTGAACAGGGCTTGGAGCAACCTGGGATAGTGGAAGGTAACCCTGATCATGGCGAGGGGCTGGAACAAGGTGATCTTCAAAGTCCCTTCCAACCCAAACCATTTTATGTTTCTATGACCTCCTGAGATATCCAGTCAAATTTCGCATGCCAGTGCGTCACATCCCACCTTGCCATTCCCATACGTGCATTTGTGCAAGGCAGCTGCGTGTCCCCAGTGACTTCTGGGAGAGGGAAATAAAACCGGGTAACTATTCAGCATTGGTATTGGTTTAATGGCTCAGGGACTCAAAAGCTGTGGCAGTTCCCATCAGATGTGCTTGGAGAAATCCTGGGGCTGGGTGAGCGTCACTCACTTTCTGTGAACAAGGACCGATTTGTTTTCTGCTGGCGTTACGAGCAGCGAAACCAAAGCAGGGCGGTGACGTGATTTGTGCCAGGTCACAGAGCACGTCGGGGGCACAGCCAGGATGGGAACAGGCACCTCTGAGCTCCCATCGACGCCAAGCAGACGATTGGTGCTGGAGCTGTCTGAGGCCAAGAGGGTCAGTGTGTCCAGAGGGGTCACCTGATGGTACAAGAAAACTTTCTTCTGCTTTCTGTGCCTGAGGTCCTTTCTAGCAGTTAATCCTTGCTTTAATTGTGACGTTTGTTGTGGAATACACCTTTGAGCCTCTTCCATCTTTGGGTACCTGTCCAGGTACTTTTCCAGGCACCTTTATATGACCCTGTCACTGGGGGCACGAGTTATGTTGAGTTTTTATCCCAAAAGTGGGGCTCAGCTGCCAAGATCTCCCTGTAACAGACATGCAAAAGTCTGGATCCCTCTGCAAGGTCCTTCCAAACCAAAGGCATGGGGAGATGTCTGTGCATGGGCTCCCCCCGAGGCTGCCTGACGCACCTCTAACCACAGCTGGGATACAATGCAAGGAGAGCTCAGCGAAGCCCTTGCAAGAACTGGGCAGGAAGTGGTGATACGGGGTAAAATCAGGTTTATTTCTTCCTGAACCAAAAGATGCACCTCTGCAGGGACCCCAATTGCTTTGTCACGGCTGTTCACACAGACAGGACTGTGGTTTGGTGAGCAAACTGGAAGTGAGAGTCTCCCAAATGGTTGTAATAAACTCTATCAGCCAACAGATATCTGAGAAAGGCATTTCCATTTCTGTGGTCCCAGGTCAGGATGTGTTTCTAAATCCACACTTGACTTTTCTTTAGGTTGTTGTAACCCATCTCTGAGTTGAAGTGGTTTATCTGCCTTCACTGGGTAATTTTCCACACCTAGCTCCTTTGGATTTCTTTTTTTAAGTCTCACCTTAACTCTAAATTTATTCAGGTTTGTTTTTGTTCGTATGATAATCATAACATTCTTTTGATACATTTTTTTGTCAGCCTTGATTTACTGAGATTTGCTTGCAACCTTCATTCCAGTTTACCATTTTTTGTGCGTGGGGATATTTTAAATGAATATAATTATATTTAATAACATATGCAGGTACTAAAGCACCTTTTGATTTGAGTCCTAACTTTCGTTATTACCCCCCACACACATACACACCTTTTTAGATATTCTCTGTTTAACCTATGCCTAGAGATTAATTAAAGTGTCATTAAAATGCCTTTAGTACGTTTTGTGTCCTACATGCCTGGAAATACTTTTTTCCCACAGTCAGAATTGTTGTGCTTGTACCAGCAATAACTGGCATGTGGCTTGTTTTGTAGATCACCACGAGATATAACGAACACTCCTAATTAGAAAAAAACACATTCATTTTTTGGATGCCTGTTCAAAGTTGTCTCAGGAAGATCCACTAGCTTTTCATTTACATCTCTCCATCGCTCTGGGCTGGCTCTGATGCTGAGTGCTCGCTCGGAAGCACAGCGTGAGTCCCACATTGCACGTTGTTGTGAAATGCAAATTTAGGACCTTCCCAATGAGTTATGGGGCAGAGTTTCTACCCCATCCATCAATTTCCAAGTGAGTGTTTAAATGTGTCTAGTCCAGCCTTGGGTGCGAAGTTTCCATCCTCTTTCAGTATTTCTGCTCAAGGACAACCATAGCTGGAAATTAATCTGGATTTAGAATGGGTTTGGCATGGCCCCAGTTCTGAGTGGGAGAGAAGCGCATGAAGCAGGAGTAGGAATTAGCAGCTCCTGTTCTCTCCCTGGGCAAGGAGCAGGGCTAGTCCAGGTATTTTTGTAAATAATTTGGGACACAACACAAATGCAGTTCAGTGCTTTTTTCTCCAGCCCTTCACATCTTCTTAAAATGGTTAAAACCCCCCCAAAACTAAATACCCATGTGAGCAGCTGGAATAGAAAAACAAAACTCAAACTGCACAACACCCTCAAGGACCCATCCCGTTCTTAAGTGAAAAGCAGGACACTGAGCTCCTCATTCCCAGTTCCTAGGGAGCCAAAACATGACATCAGGCTGGGCATCGAAGCTCTTGTGCAAAACCAGCACCAGCTTGGGGGTGCCACAGCTGCTTTCTGGTTTCCCCTCCATCAGAACAGGAGCTGAGAATCACAGCATCCCAGAGGTTTTCAGCCATGGAGTCAAGGTTGAAGCCTTCCTCATCCCCTTCCTCAGCAGGACACACCGAGCCAAGGGTCATGGGTGCCTTTAGCATCACCCCAGGGCAGCTCCTGCAGCCTCCTCTTCTAAAAGGCACGAGAAAAAGGGAACGAAACGTGAGACAAGAAGAAGAAAACAAACAAAAGGGGAGCAAATTACTGACTTCTCAGGGAAGATGGTGCTGAAGAGTAATTATTATCCTTTTCAACAGCTGAGAGGAGTTGGGGTGTTTCATGGCCTGGCTTCCAAACCTGGACAGGTTTTGCAGCTGTAGGCTTTGGAAGCCTGGCTGAGCCACTGTCTCCCTGCTGATAATCTGTCACTGGCCTTGGCAAGTTGGAGCATCCATGGGGACACCTTTGGGACACCACTGGGGAGCATCATGGGCAGACCCCATGGCCCCTCTTCTCCCATGACTCAGGGCCATCCCATCACCCCTAACAATTCTCTCCTTTGTAAGAGGGCTGGCAGTGACCTACCTTGCAATTAGCAGGTGGTTTGGGGAGAAGTGCTAATAAGCACCTTGGGAAGGCAAACCTGGGAGGGAGGTGGGTGCTGCCTTGACTCAGAGTCCTCCTGGGGTGGGGAAGAAGGATGCTCGGGCTCTGCTCAACGGGATTTTGCGACATAGCTTTGCTCACCCTCCATTTCCAGAGATTCTTGGGGCATCCCATCCTAGATGATCTGGTGAAAAGCCTCGGAGAACACATCAGTCACTACTGGTCTTAGACTGGTACCATCTGCTGCCACCCTCTCCTTGTAAATTTTTATAGCCTCTCTGCCTTTGTGCTTCCATAAATTCCTTATTACCAACATCCTTTTCATTCCCTGCTTTTCTCATGGGTACCACCCTACTGGAATTTGCAAAGCCATAGCAGGCCACTGTCAGTTTAGAAAAAAAGGGTTGCCACCCCCAAAAAAATCGCAGGTTTTCACTCCTGTAGCCTTTAACGCCTCCATCTCCCCTCACAGGTCAGTGTCATGGGTTAGAATTTGTGCTACAGTAGCTCCAATCAGGACCTGGGGTATTATTTATCACATTTAGTACCTGCCATCAGTCATGAAAACTTAACAAAGACCCTATTTGGTTTATCTATAGGCAGCTAAACAAACGTATCTTGCTCTCCTGTTATCTTCTTGTTAACAAAACACTATCAGGATGTTCTAAACATCAGCATTTACTGTGCAAGAGCCCTTTATCTGGCATGATATATAGAGAGCCCATCAATTAGTGCAGGGGGCTTGGAAATATCGGCCACGCTTTGCTCAAAAGTCCCAGCACCGTCCCAGGGCTGCATCACAAGTAAATATCCCTGTGCAATTCTCGGCCTCAAGTACCCCAATTGAGATGAGAAACCTCATTATAAGCAGAAATCATGATAAATATGTTTTTTCCACCCTTTTTTTTAATCTCAATCCATGCATGCTGAAGGCTTTCCATGGCAGGAATGATGCAAGAGCAGCCAAGCCTGGGTGGTGCAGGGGATAGGAAAAGGTAACAGGCTTTTATTCAGAATGGCTGGATGTGGTTTGGGAACACAGTGAACAGTGCCGTGAGACACTGCATCCTCCTGGCAGCAAGACCTTGTCTGCAGGACCAGTCCCTCTCAGATCACCCCTCTGCAGTACCACACAAGTGGAACAATTCTCACTCTGGCTCTCCACCAGCTCACAGAGGTGGATGTGACAGGCCTTAGGCACCAACCCCCATGGATACAGGACAGCCGCTCTTGTCAAACACCTCTGCTAAATCAGCACCTCAGCAGAGGAGCCACTTCCCACCATAAACCACCAGTGGTGTTTCACCCTTCCCTGCAGTGGTTGTATCTCAGTGGGAAAGTGATTCTCCAGATAAATGTCAGATTGGGAGGTTTAACCCCAACTCCTGTTTGTCTCTGACTACTTGAATGTCTTGCAAAACAGAAACTTTGCAAACAAGCACACAGGCTGGTTTGGAAACCACTGTGGCTGTCTCCAAGAGATGGTTACTCATGGAAGGTGTTTCCCTTTAGACTGATCTCCAAGCACAGGACTTACTTAATGCACTTGCAGTGTTTGGGCTCTTGTGGACTTCCCAGCCATTTCAATGTCTCCACGTATACAAGAGAGTAAACCGAATGTTTAAATGTTGTCAATTTGTAATTTTTTTTTTTTTTTCCAAACTGAAAATAAAGGGAGGAGCAGTGGAGTAGCCAGGGCTGGGCTTTGAAAAGGTGGCATGGAACATTTAAATGAAATAGGTGTTAAAACCAGTGAAGCCAGTGATGGGAGTCAGAGAGGGCAGATGGGATCAGGGCTTTGGGGCAGGCCAGTGCAATTAGGAGTGTGTTTGCACGAAGCCGAGCAGGACACTGTAGGAGGGAGGCCAGAGAGGTGCAGCAATATAGAGAGATAAGAGCCTGGAGCAGAGCTGGAGCTGTTTGGACACAGAAGAGTAGGAGGCACCATAGAAATTTCCTGGGAGCTTATCACCGTGGGCCATCTTCTCCTCCTCTTTCACATCTGCAGCAGCCCTGGTGCCACAGGACTGTCCGAGCAGCCGCCCAGCCCTCGCCCATCCCCGCTGCCGTCAGGCACCATGGCTGCAAGATCCATCCCAGCAGGGTGGGGGGTTGTGGAAACACAGGCATCAGAGATCTGTGACATTGCTGGGGTTGACTCCAGTGCTAAATTCTTGAATCCATGAAGAGGCATTTGTGCCTCTCTCCGTGCCATTCCCAGTGGGAAAGGGCTGCTCGCTAAAAGCCGTCCCAAAGCATCGCATCGCATTCGGTCTCCAGGGGAGAAGGATGGGGCTGAAATAAAATCCAGCAGCATGGCCCCATATGGGCAAAGCCTCAGTGGTGGGGAGGGACCACCTCAGGTTAGCAGGGGTCCTTTCCAGCAGCACTTTAACCCTCTGTCCTCATAGAGCCAGAGCTGCCTTTTAACACCTTTGGACCAACTCCACAAGACAGACCCTCTCCAACTTGTGCCTAGAGCCAGGAAGCCCAGGTGAGGAGCCAGGTAGAAATTAAATTAAAAGGGGGAGTCATTGCTGATGGTTATTCAGTTTTGGGAGGTGCTTGGTTGTGTAGGGCAAAGCTCCCTGTGGGTTTTACATTCAGATATTCACCTCACACCGCTCTCATATCATTGCTGTCGGCTGTTTTTTCCTCCAACTGCTATTAAAGTTACTATTTGATAGGAGAACAAAAGACAAATAGGAATCATTGGTTCAAAACCTCACCATCTAAGCATGATCTTTCTAGACCAGGAACTCTAAGCCCCTGATCTGTGCGATATATGATTTGGGTACAATAATATCTGCTACTGTTATTATTACCTATATTACAAAGATCTCCAAAAAAAAAAAAACAAAAAAAAAAAAAAAAAAAAAAAAAAAAAAGGAGAGATATTGTACACATGCTGGCTAGTTTCTCTGTTAGGGGGAGGGAAAAAAAAAAGAATAAAAGTTTAATAAACGTGTGCTGTGTTGTGGATGACTTTGTGGCGACCTTTGTTGCAAATGGCCTATGCATGCGGAATAATGGTCTCCGTGCAGAGAGGGAAATGGCTTAGTGCTATCATCGTTGCCTCGGTAACCATCAGAGTCTCCATCTAGCAGAGAGAAATGAGTTATGAAAAGGCTTGAGTGAAGAAGGGATTAACACATGATCCCAGGGACAGCATGTCAATCAAAATCAGCGGAGAAATTACACTGCTCTATTTGAGAATGTCTCCGGAAACGCAACCTCGGTGGGTGTATGTATGTTGGATGTATGCAGGCGTGATGGAGAGACCTATGGCTCTCAGCCTCCTATGGAATATATATTTTTTTATACACATATATATATGTAAACCACAAGATATCTGAGATCACTACTCGTGTGCACATGCACAAGCACCCCCTGCACACACACTGCCTGTACATTCACATCCAAACACACACGTGAGACACCTCTCCTCAGGGACACACCTTCGTGATGCCCACACGTGCTGGGTTCCATGCTGCCCTGAGCAGCCAAGTCAGTGAAACCCATACCAATTTTAAAAATAATCCAAAATGCATATTTAATCCTGAAATTCACTCATCCTCTCTCCTGTCCTCACCAGGCTACATTGAAATGTCTGTCATGGAATTCCTCATTCCTGTAGGACAGCCCAGGGTCTGAACCCCCTGAAGTCCCTTGTGCACCTCCAAAAGGGAGAGCAGAAGGAAAAGAGTTCCCCTATAACACATTGAAAATGCAAAATCCAGGGCAATATGGAGACTCCAGCTTTGTCCTGAGAGCCTCGGTGGCTTCACCTGAATTTCTTCCTCCAGCACTGCACTCCTGAGCTCTGCAACTTGTAGGTCAAGGGCATGGGAACTAAACCCACGATTAACTCCCTCTTGGTTTTAGCTACTGCAAACTCTGCGGTCGTTACAAGCGCTGGTGCTGCTCAGCCGTGTGTGGCTGTGCACACATTTCCTATGGCGATTGTTTGCCTTGATTCAGCTGAAGAGCTTTACATTACCTGGGACCAGAGTGAGTTTTCTGCTAATGTCGGGAGCAAAATGTGATTGCTGGGAAGGGAGGGCTTGTGTGGCCTCGGAGCTGAGGAGTGTGGCTGGAAAAGGCCTTGAGTATTTGTTCTGTTCATTGGCCACTTCAGTAATAGAAAAGTTTTTCTTCCAGGAGATTCTGTCTCTCTCTCTCTCTCTCTTCTATATATATATATATTTTTTTTTTTTTTTTTTTTTTATATTATTTTTTTGTGCNTTTTTTTTTTTTTAGTAGATGATTATTATTATGGGCAAAGTAAAATTTCACTTTGGTTTCTTCACTGTTTTCTGTGCTTTCATGCCAGGCAATGCAAGAGCACTCAGAGAGGGCATTTTTCCTCTGAAAACATTGCTGGGCCACCCAGCCCTCAAGAGCCCCAGGTTTTCCCTGTGTTCATCACCCACCATGTCCCACTCACACCTGGCCCCTTGCATTGGTCCTGCAATCCTGCACAGCTCATCCCACACCCACAGCTCATCCCACACCCGCAGCTCATCCCACACTCTGCAGCTACAGCCATAGTTGCTTCACAACCATCCGTTTCTGTTCCATCCACGCATGGACTCTTCTCCTGCCCCATCCTGCCATTCCCCATCACCACAGGCGAAACTTCTGTACATCCCTCTTTTTCCTAAAACCTTGATGACATTGTCCTACCTGGGAATTGTCCTACCTGGGCATTGTCCTACCTGCCCATGGAGCCCTCATGCCCAGCATCCCTCCCAGGACCACAAACCCCACCCAGGCTCAGCCCTTCCCTCACACACCCTTTGCACGATGGCGCCTTCTCGGATGCACCTGTGGGTTTTCCCCCCACGCAAACTCAGTGTGACATCCCCCAGCCACACACTACAAAATCCCCCACGTTTCCAACCCCCTGTGGCTGCACCCACTCATTGGGGTGCAGCCTCCCACAGAAAACACCCGGGATCAAGCCTGCACAAGCCCAGATGTGGATGCCATCAAAGCTCATCCATCTCCCCAATGCTCCCAAACACACACACTCCCCTCCGATGGACAGGGACACCCCAGCCTACCCAGGGCCACCAACAAACCCTCTACCCAGGGTTTCCACAGCCCTCCACCACGGTGAAACCCTTGACCCTGGCTTTTTTGGGGGCTCTCCAAGCCGCCACCCTCTTCCTTCCCCCCTCCTTGCTTTCCCTTCTCTCGGGTTTATTTCCCCTCCGCTCCCACTCCTTCCCCCCTTCCCTTCCCTCCCCCCTGCCATGTCCCCAGCCTCCCACACAAGTTTAAAGCCATCAGCCCAGCCAACGGTTAACCAAATCGCCTTGACCTCTCTGCTATTTGATATTCGCCTCCTTGACACTCATTTAGGAGCGCGCAGCGGTAAAGCAGACATTGGACAAGTCCAGCCTGAAACCAAAGCCCTATGAAAGGAGGAGAGAGATCAGAAGAACCTGATAGCTAGGAACTTGTTCTCTCCAAAGGCTTTCTGGACATTTTAGCCTGGATCAGGGGTCCATGGAGCGCCAGTTCGTCGCCAAGCAGGGTGTAAACGTTAAATGTTAGCTATTTGTTCCAGAGATTGGCATGAAGATCGAGCCTTTCTGCCTCCTCTCCCCTCGACCCCCCTCCCGCAGTCTCTCCAGCCCGTCCAGAGTCTCACAGACACTCATTCATTAGCGGTTTAATAACCCTCCCGACGTGATAACATCCTTTACTCCCGGCTCTGCGAGCGGAGGTGACCCTGGGGGTGGGCTGCTCACTCGAGGTGCTCCGGGAGGCGGGGGGTCGGGGGGTACCAGCTACTCCCGATGTGATTGTTGGGTGAAGAAAAGCATCTTCCCCACACCGCCCCCCGCCAAAAAACAAAAAAAAAAAGAGCTCAACTTTGGTGTTTGAGTCCCTGAAAGTCCGCAGGGCGCCCCCCCCCCGGGGGTCCCCAAGCTTGGAGGGACACACACACACGCTGCCACCCCCACCCCGGCACCTCGTGTGCCCAGCCCGGCTCCGCCGCCGGAGCCCCTGGCGCCCTTCTCGGGTGATGCGGAGATGCTGGAGATGCTGGCGGTACCTCACCTGATCGAGCCCTATATTATTTTAAATGGCTCTAATTTCACCATTTATCTCATTTGGCCCGTAACCGCGGATTCAGGCATCTGAAACAACCTTTCGAAACTCTGATTAGTTCAGCTTCGTTCAGTGCCTTTTTCTCCCTCTCCTTTCTCCCCATTTTTTTTTCCCTTCTCACTCCCTTTCTGCGCGACTTTCATGCGCTGCAGATAAGATATAAAATGCTCTATCGGGATCCTGTAATATTAAAGATCAAAAGTGGCATCAATTGAAGACCAAACGCGCGGAAAACAAAGGGGAAGGCTGGGAGATGTTCATCAGCTAATTACAACTGCAAATATTATGCAAATTTATCTTGGCACAGAAATGGAGAAAGCGAGTTTAAGTGTGGAGATAATGCTGGAATATTGAATGTTCAGCTAAGGGTGGGACGCGGTCCAATAAATTCATCTGAGGGAGAACCGGTATTATATATATGTATATTCCTATCAAATCATCTACACTTCAAATTGGGGAGGGGGGGAATATCAAAAATTGCGGTTATAATTGATACTTGAAATTCCTTGACAAATATTGCACAGAATATACGGTGGAAGAAGAGTAGGGAAGCCGAGATTAGCTTTTGAATGGGATTTGTGAAACACCGCATGTAAAATGATGAACCTATAGCGGGGAGGGGGCGGCGTGGGATCCCCCCCACCCCAGAGCCCAGGTGGGAGCCTTTCCCTTTAGGCAAAGGGGAAAACCAAGTTATTTTTCAACCTCATTTTAGAAGCGGCTCTCGCTTCCTGGAAAAAAGGACCATGCTAGACCTGGTTAATGATTAAACACCGTCCCTGTGCCGTGAGAGCCAAGAAGGGATGAGAGGGAGCCAGGGAAACTTAAACCAAGGCAGAACAGAGCTGCCAGCACCTGTCCTCAGAAATTTTAACATCAGGAGTGCCTGCACACAAAGAAAAAAAAAAAAAAAAACAGGGAAAAACCCACTGAAAAAAAACAACAATCGAGACACAGCAAATTGACCACGAAGAGGATTTTAGGCACCATTTTCTCAGAGGCGGGGATGCTCTAGCAGGGGTCGAGAGGATCCCCCAGCCCCTCGCAGGGTTTTGAGAGGGTTATCCCAAACCCCATTATCGGGTTTGACCCTTGCTGTGATTTTTGCTGAGATCAAGTTTTGGGCTGAGTTGTTACTGCTGTGGGAATCCCTCCCTCCCCACACCCCACCCCTCAGAATGGAGCAAAGGGGTTTTTTCGCCACAGAAAATGTTTGAAATGCAGCTTTTCCCTGCGCAGGTGAGGAGGCAGAGCCCGTCTGCTGCTTCCCTTCAACGATTCAAACGAATACATTCAAATCCAGCAAAATATCAGCAGATCTTCCCCTCCTCAGGCACACGAATATCAATAATTTCAGGTGGATGTTTCCCCCCCCAGCCCCCGCCCTCCATCCCCTATTTCATTTCTGCAGCCAGAAACACAGCACAGCGTTCATTTGCATACAAAGCACCACGCGGAGTTTCTCCAGTTTATGAGAAATGCCTTTAAAAAAAAAGAAAAAAAAAAAGGAGGCAGAGACACGGAGAGAGAGGGGAGAGACTCCTCGCAGAAATCTTATCGATTTTTTGCTATGCATGTATTTATTTGGCAACGGGGCGGGGAGAAAAAAAAAAAAAAAGGAACATTATTGGCAGCCTTCTCTATAAAAAAAAATGGGGGAAAAAAGAGAGATGCAAATTGTATTTTATCTTAACCCGGCTCTGTGCTTTATTCAATGTTTATGATGCATTATCTCCCCCTTAAATAAAAAATAAATCATGTGAAATTAGGATCTCGGAGCCACCGAGAGGAGAAGCTTCGGTCGATTTTCTTAATTTCGGTCTGAAAGTGACACACTAATTAAAGCGCCTCATCATCCCCCTCCAACTTTTTTATTATTATTATTATTATCAGATTTACCTTATATTTTCCCAATTAAAAAAAAAAAATCAGTTTCGCTGCCCCCAGGATGAAACTAAACTAAAATAAGGACCCACGATTTTTTTCCCCCAACGTTGCCCATCGCTTTCCGCCATCAGATTCATTGTGATGTATTAGATGCAATAAATTATCCCATGTAACAAAACATTGGGAGCTGAAAGGGTGATAATCTGGAAAGCAGAGATAAGGATTCATTATTCCGAATCATTATGAATCCAACGTTGCCTCTGACTTCTTTCTTAATCAGCTCCTCTGATCCTGGATATGTGAGCAGCACAGATAAGGAAAGAGTAATTTATAATTCTGTACCTCGTCTAATATTTAAAAAAAAAAAAGTCAGAGGCAAGAAAACGCTATAAAACACAAGCAAGAGGCGGGCTCCGAATGAAATACCACTTCGATGTTGTTAGAGCCGCAGTAAGATTTAATTAAAATTCTCCTCTTCCACGTGCTTTATATATTTTTATAAATATATTTTGCACCTTGGTTGTAATGGATAGGAATTTACAATTGCGGCTGTCGGCGTCTGGCTTTGACTTTATTCCCAAGTCCCTGATTTGGGTGAATGGAAGATGCGGACGAAGGGAGAAAGCGGGTGGGGGGAGGGATTATTTTAATTTCCAAGGGTCCCCCCCAGCCCCGCTCTCCCTCCCCAGCGCTCCCACAAAGTCATTAGGTCGATCCTACCAATGTAGGCGGCCGCGTTTAATGGAAATCGTTTTAAAGCGAATATACTCTGCACACACAAAGCGCAGGATCAATGCCAAAGCGCCTGATTTGGGGAGATCAACACGGAGGGTGCTTTTTTCCCCTCCTTGGAATCGTAGATTGCAACGGTGATGTTTAAAAAAAAAAAAAAACAAAACAAAAAACCCCACCTCTCTGAGACTGCGTTTTCACAGCCGGGGAAGGGGGAATTATTGATTATTGGCAACTTTTCCCCGGGGTGGGGGCAGAGAGGGGGGGTTTTCTCTCCAGAGCAGACTAGGCAGTTTAATTATAGCAAATAAAACATCCCCAACCTCCTCTCTGCAGCCGGCAGAGCGGTTATCCCTAACAATAACGTATGGATTTTATTTGTGGAGGGTTCGACTGCAAATCTTGGTTCAGGCAGAGCCGAAATCGATTGTGTGTGTGTGTGTGTGTGTGTGTGTATGTGTAGGTATTTATTTCGGTGTATGCCCGTCCAAATGCGGGCCAGGAGGAAAGCAAGAGGTGGGATCAGCCACAGGCAGTTGGAGATTCACAGGCTCCTCTAGCAAGTTGGAAAACACAAGGAAAAAAAAATTTTTTTATATATCTATATGTACGGAATATATATGTAAACACACACACCATATAAATATTCCACATATATATATATTTTATATAAATAAGTATATCTATATATTTATATATACACAC
>VZTX01020998.1:22358-72024 GCA_013400915.1 Pardalotus punctatus | reverse complement strand
TTTTTTTTTTTCTTTTTTTTTTTTTTGTGTTTTGTTTTCCTCCTCCTCCTCCTCCTCTTCACCTCATCCTGCCCATCGCCATGTTCGCCCCTTTTGGGAAGCCGGAGGAATGCGGAGCGGCGGCGGCTCCGGCTGCCAAGAGCCCCGGGGCCGCTGATTGGAGCCGCCGCATCAGCTGGGGCCGCGGCTGCCCCTTTAAAGCGACAGCAGCCACCGCCACCCCCGCGGGGACACCCCCCTGTCCCCGCAATCCAACCCCGCCGCTCCAGCCGCCCCTGCAGCGCAGCATCCCCCGGGAGCATCCCCTGCATCCCAGTGGGGCGGAGAAACTGAGGCACGCGCAGCCCCTGCCCAGCCTCACGAAAAAAACCCGAGGTTTTGGGGGCGTAAAAACCTCAGTTTGGGGTGTCGTGGGATGAGGTTGATTTGTTTAAAAATGGGGTTTTTTGAGTGTTCTCCCACTGTTCGGAGGAAATGGGGATCCCCCACTGGATGTGTTTAAGGCACATTTGGGATCATCCTCTGGATCCCCCTGGGGGAGGAAACTGAGGCACGCACAGCCCTTTTTTCCCCCCAACCTAATAAAAAGTCTCCAAGACTTTTTGGGGTAATAAAACCCCAATTTGGGGTCTGATGAAATAAGGCTGATTTATTTAAAAATGGAATTTTTGGAGCATTCTCCCGCTGTTTGGAGGAAACAGAGGGACAGATGGGGGATTTTTAAGGCAGATTTGATTTTTGGGAGCATCCTCTGGACCCCGATGGGGGGAACTGAGGCACAGAACCCCTCACCCCCTCCCTAACCCCAGTAGGAAGACCCCAAGGTTTTTTTGGGCATAAAACCCCGATTTGAGAAGTCACGAGGTAACATCAGCTATTAAAGAAGGGGATTTTCGGCACATTCTCCCACTGTTTAGAACAAATCGGGATTCCCCACTGGGATGGTGTTTAAGGAACTTTGCTTATAGGAGAGAGGTCCCCCAAACCCCCTCAGGGCCTGGGATGGGATCTGTGGGACACAACACCCTCCAAAATAAAGCAAAGCTCCACCGTTTCACCCCCAGCTCTGCTTGTCTCTCCCTGGCGCTGACTGAGGGCTGGAGTTGATCATCCCGACACCTCCAGCCCCAGCCAGGAGCTGGTGACCCCAAAATCCTCCTGCTGGGGACCGAGGGGGCAAAGCTGAAGCAGCTCCGGGGTGTCTGGGGAGGCTCCCATGCCTCCAGCACCGGGACAGGCGCTGGCCCTGGCAGAAGCCCCAGGAGGTGCCCAGCCGAGGCTCGCGGGGATGGTGACCACCTCCAAAAGCCATTCCTGCCCCACCCTACCTGCAGACACCACTGGAAATGTCACGGGGATGGTGACCACCTCCAAAAGCCATTCCTGCCCCACCCTACCTGCAGACACCACTGGAAATGTCACAGGCACGAGGATTCCCTTCCACCACCCCAAAGGCAGAGGAGCACAATGGCTCTGAGGGGCGCTGGGGGCATTCCCAGGACCCCTGGGCTGCTCCATCTTCATCCCACCTTCCCCAATCCTTTCCCGAGCCACTCCCTGCTGCAGACATCCATGTGGTAACGTCTTGCACTTGTTTAGACTCAGCCCCGGTTGCCGTGCGCAGTAACTTCTTCCAGATGTGAGCAGCTCTTTGCATAACGTCCCCGTGGCCACGTCCTGCCTGCGCCGGGTTCATTTCAGAGCTTTTTAAAATTTTTTTTTTTTTTTAATGCCCTTTCTCGCTCTCTGCCCTGCTCTGCTCCACAGGAAAAAATTCCTAGCCGATGCCACTGGAGCATCTTCCCTGTCAGAAAGCTTTTTGTGGGATCAGTGTTTGGTCCATCTGACATCTCTTCTACCCTGGAAACTTCTCCAAAAAGCTACATAAACTCCTGGAAATGCAGCCAGTGCCAGGGGTGAGGGTGAGATGAAGCTGGAGGTGGGAGATGGGGATTTAAGCTCTGCTCCAGAGCCCAAATCCCAGTGGCATTTTCATGGATGTGGCACAGGGAACCAGGGAGCTCCAGAGCTTGGATCTCTCAGAGCTCTGAAGCATGAAGGTCCTCAGGGGTGGTCAGGGCCCTGATGCCGCTCTGGGGCGCTCACCAGGAACCTTTTGGAAGAAGCTGAGCCCACCTCTCACATGGAGATCTGCTCTTTTCTGGATGCAGGTTTTCCTTCGTGATGTGGGAGAAGCTGTTCCTGCAGACACCAAGACAGGAGGAAAAGCCTTGGAAGGGGCACAACCAACAGCCTTGGGTGAAACCCTTTATTCGACACGAGTGACCACAGCGATGCTCCTGAGAGACAAAATGTGAGTGGTCTCATGGCCACAACCACCCAGGAGCTGCGTGGGGTTTGCTGAAACATCTTCCCGAAGCTCCCAGCAAATCCCAGCTTGGAGAGATCCCACCCAGCCTGGTTTGGGGGCTTTGTTGTGTTGGTTAATGGGGCACGTGGGCAACTGATCCTTCACTGGAGCTTCTTCAGCTGCTGCAATTTCTCACTGAGGGTAACTCCGAGCTCCTTGTGCCTTCACACAAAGTTCTGGAATCTTCCTAGAAGGCCATGGGTTGGGAAATGTCTCTGTCACATCTTGCACAGCATCACTGACCCTGAAAAAGGACCAAGGAAATGGGTATCTGAGGGTCCAGAGTTCAGTTCAGTCGCTGTTAGGGAACAGGTTTTCCAGGAAGACAAAGTTCTGGAGAACGTGGCAGCAAGGAGCACATGGAGCGAGCTTGTTGGCACAGGAGAAGCGTTGGGTCTCCTCCTCAGCACTTCCCAGCAGCGGGGTGGCCACACAAGGGACATCTCCTGCAGCTTCACCTCTTCCTTTCCTCTCCCCAGGCCATGAGGTGACAACCACAAGGTCACAGAGGGTCTTAAATAAAAGATCAGCTGCAACAATACAGGGGAAAATGTGAAGGGAAAGCAGGAGAGGTGCCTGTTTCCTTGGTTTAACTGACCCCGGATCTTTCAATTTGCACTGCCACAGTTTTGGACTTCTCCCAAGGAAGTGTCACCAAGCACAAGGGACAAGCAGAAAGCTCAGAGAGCTTTGGGTTTGAGTGAGGAACCGTGGAAGAACCTGGAGGTGTTTAAGACGTGTCAATGGGGCACTTGGGGACACATTTAGTGGTGGATATGGCAGTGACTGGCAGGTAATGGCTGGACGTGATGATCTTGAGGGTCTTTCCCAGCCTAAATGATTCTATGAGGACCTGGAAAGATAAATCCCAAGGTGGAACCGTGTCCCTTTGCTGGTTCTGCCTGCCTGGGACTCCCTGCTGGAACAGCTGTGCTCTGCTGAGCATTTCCTGTAGGAATTCCTGTGGAGAGATGCTCCAGGAGATGGTGAGAGGAAGTTCTGTGGTGTCCACCCTTCTTGAGCAGGTCAGGGCATCCCCAGGCTTGGGCAGAGCGGGAGGGAAGAGCCCTTCAGATTCCTGTGGGGCACCGGATGGAGGTTGGGAATATGGTCAGGATTTTAGGGATGTATCCTGGGCTTGGTAAGTGGTTTTTACTCAGCAGTCAGTTTTCTGAGATGGATCATGGAAAAGAAGGGATCAAATCAGGCCAGGGGAGGGAGAGAGAAAGAATAAAAAATAGGGGAAGCGAGAACATTCCTGGAGGCTCTCTGGCCTCTCTCCCTCCAACCTCCTGAGAGGAGCAGGAGGAGGAGAGAGACAAAACAAAAGGCACAAGAAAAGAACGAGCCAAAACAACACTAACACAAGGGTTGCGAGGTCCAAAGCAAGCAGTGCCGGGGCAGGCCCCTTCCCAAAAACCCGTCAGCTTTCGGAAGATCGGGGGGTCCTGCAGAAAACGCTGCCCTTTTATGGCCAGGCGAGGAGGGCCGAGCGCAGGATCCTGCCCTACTAAGGGAAAACAGCTCCCGCTCAGTGTTTGCAAGGAGAACACCCACAGTGAGTATAGACAAGCTCTCAAAGGACGACTGAAATACTGCTGCTCATGTTGACCCCGATTCTTCTCTTCTTTTTTCCCTTTTATTTTTTTTTTTTCCCTCCTCGAGTTCTCACTTCTGCCTCCAAACTGGGGGGGGGTGGAAAAAAATAAGAAATGTTAAAAGGAAAGTGATGATCCAGGCAGGGTTGGCTGGGTCCAGGTGACACCTCCTTCTTTTGTGGGTGGGTGAAGGAGGTGGGTGAAGCCCCCTGAGCTGTTGCCCTTCCTGCAGGCAGCGGAGCAGAGGCTGTGCTGGTGTTTATCCTGCCCTGGGCCGTGAAGGGCTGTGATCCAAGCAGGGAAGACGTTGTTACTCCACTCTCAAACACGACATCGTGTGCCAAGACCGTCCATCCACCGCTGCAAATCCCAGCCCAGGCTGACCCGGAATGTCACTGCCTGAGAGGGAGCCACCACCTCCCAAAGCTGCAAAAGTCACTCCATCCCATGGCAGGTGGTATTTTCACCAGGAACAGCTTTTTCCCTCTGCTTGGCTGAGGCAGGGAGGGGAATCCACACTGCAAGTAAGACCCTGGCCCATAAAAACCCCACTGAATTTGTATTTTCTGTATTTTTCATGCACCCAATAATTTCTCCGCCCACAGGTATCTTCTGGATCCAGCAGCAGACAGGTTTTAATCCTCAGAGGAGCTCATATTGGATTCTAGGCCTTTTTTTTCTACCAATTTTGTAATCATCAGGCTTAATTTTATATTTGGTAACACCAATATTAGGAAGTTTTAACCATTGAGTTATAGCACAGTGATGAGAAGATCCAAGCATTAATGAAGAAATGCTTGGAGCAGTGTCATGGGTTTGGTGGGCAGGTTTTGGTAGTGGGGGGCTACAGGGGTGGCTCCTGTGAGGAGCTGCTGGAAGCTTCCCCCATGTCCCATGGAACCAATTCCAGCCGGCTCCAGGATGGACCTGTCACCAGCCCAGGCTGAACCCGTGAGAGATTGCGGCAGCACCTCCGGGGAAAACGGATTTAGGAAGGGGGGAAAAGCCCTGTACTGCTGCAAACAGAGAGAGGAGTGAGGAGAAGCGAGAGGAAGAACCCTGCCAGCACCCAGTCAGTGCAGGAGGAGGGGCAGGATCTGCTCCAGGTGCTGGAGATTCCATGGTACAGCCCATGGAGAGGCAGCTGTGCTCCTGCAGCCCATAGAGGTCCATGGTGGAGCTGAGATCCACCTGCAGCCCATGGAGATCCACGGTGGAGCTGAGATTCACCCACAGCCCATGGAGATCCATGGTGGAGCTGGGATCCACCTGCAGCCCATGGAGATCCATGGTGGAGCTGAGATCCACCTGCAGCCCATGGAGGTCCATGATGGAGCTGGGGTCCACCTGGAGCTCATGGAGATCCGTGGTGGAGCTGGGATCCACCCACAGCCCATGGAGATCCATGGTGGAGCTGAGATCCACCTGCAGCCCATGGAGGTCCATGATGGAGCTGGGGTCCACCTGGAGCTCATGGAGGTCCATGATGGAGTTTAGATCCACCTGCAGCCCATGGAGATCCATGGTGGAGCTGGGATCCACCTGCAGTCCATGGAAAACCCCACACTGGAGCAGGGGGTTCCTGAAGGAGGCTGTGACCCCGTGGAAAACCCATGCTGGAGCAGGGTCCTGGCCCACCCTGGAGCTGTATCCATCCTAGCCCAGCTGTTGGACTTCAAGAAATACTTGGGTACCAAAACTGGAGCCAGGTGAGGCTGTGCTGTGTCTCTTCACTCTGCCTGACTCAGCGTGGCCTCAGTGTCTGTGCATCCCTGGCTGTGTTGATGTTGGCAGATGTCGACTCGTTAACAACAGGACTCATTAGAACTGGGGCCCTGGGGGATTATTTCATGGAATTTGGGAATGGTTTGTGTTGGAAGGAACCTTAAAGATCATTCATTTCCAACCCCCTGCCATGGGCAGGGACACCTTCCACTCTCCCAGGTTGCTCCTAGCCCTGTCCAACTTGGCCTTGGTTCCAGGGATGGGGCAGGTGGGCCCTTAAATGGACTCTAAGGGAGGAGATCACGGAGCAGCTGCCATGACCCTGCTTTTGGAGCTGGCTCTGCTCATCTCTTTGGATGAGTTACAGCAGAACAATGCCAGGTCTTCATTTTTGGGTGGAAAAAGGCAAATTTCGAGCGTTACTTAAGTGCAGGTTTTACGACCAAGGTCTGTGCTCTGCATGCACCGAGCAAACCAAGCCAAGCAGCCCAAGCCAAGTTGTCCTCACTGCTGTTGTGCTGGAGAAACAATCTCTATTAACAACTTGCCTTGGCAGTTTCAACGTTTTGGGGAAAGAAATATTTTTATTCTCCCACCAGGCCTTTCTCCAGCCATTATTGGCTACTGCTTTCCTGCGCAAAAAATTTAACTCCTGTGATGTTCTGGGCACTGGACAAAAGTAAATTTAGTAAAATTTAACTCTTTTCCTGATAAAACATATGGATTATATGATCTAGGTGGGAAAATCGCAGGATTTTACATATTTTTATTTTTTTAAAAAAGCCTTTCACAATACCATTAAAGAAACTAAGTTGGACAAAAGGTCCTTCTGTTGTTTGAAAACTGGGGGAAAAGACAGAAAGCAAGAGGTCTCAATGGTCATTTCCCAGGATGGAAATGAGTCCATGGTCGGGTTCAGCAGAGGTCGAGTCCAGGATTTTTCAAGCTGCTGGAGGAGCAAGAGCAGCACCACATCTCCATTTCTGCAGGTGAGGTCTTCCGGGGGCATCAAGTGCCACACTGGTGGAAGAAACTCCAAAAGGCTCTCAAAAAAGGAAAAGCAGAGAAGAAAGCTTCAGATGAGCTTTGGTATAGGAATAAAGAATCTGGAGGACAAAAGTCTGAACCATTCTCGTGCTATGCTGAGGCTGGAACTGGCCCACGAGCTGAGATCTTGGACTGCCCCCAGAAATCACTGGCTCAGCGTGGGGCCAAGGTGTGCTCAAGGTGGCAGCTAAAAACAGACAAGAAATTGTTTTTTCTCAGCCTTCCCTGAGCACAACCAGTGCTCACGGCATCACTTTGCTGCTGCAGGAAACCCTGATGCGACCACATTTCCACAGCTGCGCAGTCCTGATCTCCAAGGGGAGCGTGGTGGTGCTGGAGAAGCAGGAGGAACAATTCAGTGACCAGTGGGATGAGGCAGCTGCTTTGCAAGGTGAGATGGCAGCTCAGGACTGTTCAGCCTGGAGAAGGAAAGGCTCCTGGGAGCTTGTGAACCAGGGGCAGCAAATCCTGAAGGTGATGAAGTCAGTAAATGCAAGATTATTGATCAAATGATAGCAGATCACAGAATCCCAGAATGGTTTGGGTTGGAAGAGACCTTAAAGATCGTCTCATTCCACCCCCTGCCATGGGCAGGGACACCTTCCACTATCCCAGGGTGCTCCAAACCTGGTTTTGGAGTGTTACGTCCTTTTGCTGCTGGAAAGATCAATAGGTTTGATAAACTCACAGAAAAATTGGGCGGTTACTGCACCAGGCTCTCCCAAATCCAGTGAGATGTGCTTGGATCACTGCTCATCACCTCCAGACCACATCAATTAGGAGCAATAAACTTCATTCCTCATTCAATGCACAGCCCAAATGTGCATTAAATGGTTCCTGCGTCGCCTCATGCAAAGTTAAAGCTGGAATTTCTGTGGCAGCTCCGAAGGGCGTTGGTGTCACCCCCGTGTTTGCCAGGTGTGGATCTGCATGGTCTGCCCAGCACGGGGCTGGCAGCTCAAAGGCAGCTTTGCATATCAAAGGAGAATGCGGTAAGAAGCAGCTTTTCATTAGTCAGGAAGTTATAAATTGATACCTTGATTGAAATAATTATCAAGAATTACAGGAAATACCTGGAGATGCATTTATATTCAAGAGAGTCTCCAGGGAGTAGGGGGAGCTTTGCCCCAAATAGGAGTTTCTGTTCAGGGATGTAGCACTGCAAAGTGAAGTCCCACCTTTCAAACCCCCCAAATCCATCCTGCCTTTTACTTATTTTCTTAGAACAAACCAGATTCTTACTTTTTTTCCTTTGGATAATCCTGATTTTTAAGTCTGCTGGGGAAATGCAGGAGTTGCAAAGCAGATACATATGAACTACAATAATTTCACAGCCCCTTCACTCTCCTCTGGCTTTTAGGTCCCTGGAATCCACCAGGAACTTTCCATCATAAGAGGAGTCTCCAGAGAAGTTGTGGATGCCCCATCCCAGGAAGTGTCCAAGGCCAGGTTGGATGGGGCTTGGAGCAGCCTGGGACAGTGGAAAGTGTCCCTGCCATGGCAGGGGGTGGAATGGGATAATCTTGAAGGTCCCTTCCTACCCAGACTGTTCTGGGATTCTGTGAAATGGCTAACATGAAAGACAAGAAGCCATCTTACTCAGTACTAACGGTCATATATAGGAAATATCCAGTGAATTTTCCTCCCCTGCCTAAGCCATGTTAAATAATGCCCCAAACAAACAAAACAAACAAAAAACCAAACAAAACAAAACCCCAAAACAACAACAACAAAAACCCAAAAAACCACAAACAAAACCACAAAAAACCCCAAAAAACAACAAAAAAAAAAAACAACAAAACAAAACAAAAAAAACAAGCAAAAAATCAAACCAAGAAAAAATCCAGGATGAAGATCACACAGAAATAGTCTGATTTATATTAGTGCTAAACCCCCCATAAACTGCTGGTATTTGTGCTGATGTATTCAGCAGAGAAAGTTCCCTGCCCACGGCAGGGGGTTGGAGTTGATGACCTTGAAGGGTCCGTTCCAACCCAAGCCATTCCGTGATTCTGTGACCCTAAGGACACAGGGGTGAAGTGAAGGCCTGAAAGAGATGTCTCGGGGTGGAAAGCTCAGTTTTTCCAAGATAAATTTGCAGGGGGGTTTAGAAACACGGGCTCCAAGGGTGGGTATGGAAAACAAGCCACGGGCACCTTCAGCCACCGTTTTGTAAGACCCAAATGCAGAAGCTGCAGTCAGACAAGCTGAAGTTAAATTAAATTAAGATGCCAGCCAGCCCCTGCTCACATCCTTGCAGCTCCAGCACAGCTGGAAGAGGGAAGATGGCAGGGACAGACGACACGAAGGCGAAGGAAAACAGTGCTGGAAGGAGAGACCATAGCTTGGAGGAGTTATTTATGATCTGCCGGGAAAGCGAAGAGATACACAGCCTGGGACTCCCTGGGGATCTGTCCCAGGCCTGGTACTGCTCAAAATATTTTTTTAATAATTACTTGCATGAATAGAAAATTTGCTTCTTACAGCTGCAAATGATACCAAGCCGGGAGGGACTCGAAGCGCTTTGGAGGATGGGCTGGGACTTCAAAACAATCTTGACGCAGTAGAGAATTAGCCTGGAAAAAAAAAATAGTCTGCAATTTAGGAGAAACAAAGGGAAAATGCTGCTTGTGTAAGACGAGTTGGGCTGCAGAGCATGGCCTGGGAAGGGAATGGGGGAGCAGAGATGTGGCAGAAGCGTCACATCCCTGCTTGGGATGAGCAGTCCCCCTTATTCTGAGGGAAAAGCAGGAAACCACAGGCAAGGATAGGTGAATGTTGCCTGCAGGACACGTGGAGTGGTGATTTAGGCTCGTGTGGCTCCCAGAATCCTGGCCTGCAGTGTGTTGTCCTCATGGATTTGGGGGTTTGGGGAGGTTGTGGGCTGGTGGTGGAGTCCAGGAGTTGGTCAATCACAGAAGTTGGGAAAAAATATCCAAACTCACCCACACTCCAAAACCCCCTCAAGTTCTCTCAAAATACTCACTAGATTTGAAATTATTTATTGGAGAGGAGACCAGGTTTGGGCAAGAATCACCTCACTAACCTCAGACATCTTACAGACATTTAAGGGTTTTTTTTCCCTTCCACTTAAACATTTGCCTGGAGTAACAGGGCAAGGGGAAATGGATTCACACTGCCAGAGGGAAGGTTTGGATGGGATATTCGGGAGAAATTCTTCCCTGTGAGGGTGCTGAGGGGTTGGAATAGAATTCCCAGAGCAGCTGTGGCTGCCCCTGGATCCCTGGAAGTGTCCAAGGCCAGGTTGGACAGGGCTTGGAGCATCCTGGGGGAGTGGAAGTTGTCCCTGCCATGGCAGGGGGTGGGACTGGGTCATCTTTAAGGTCCCTTTGGACCCAAACCATTCTGTAATTCTATGATTTTATTAGAAGGAAAAAGGTCCTTCTCTTTCTCTCTGTGACCAGCAGTGATGGGCTTATGCAACAGAAAAAGAGATTTAATTTATACAACAGAAAAAATGTGCAGATTTTTGTTTGGGTTTGGTTTTTTGTTTGGTTTTTTTTATAGAGTGCATAGTTCACGCAATTTGGGGTTTGGCAATTCAGCTGCTCAGTATCAGCCCTGAAAATTTTTTGTAGATGGGTTGGAAAAGAACTGCTGGGATTTATACAGCTGGAGTTGATCCTGATTCTGCACAGGAGGAAACTGTGCAGAGCTGAAAAGGTCCCTTTTTGCCATGTTCTCTGGCACAAACTCCTTGTGAAAGGTGTCAGTTCAGAGCTATTCGTGGAAATGAAAGACGAGCATGGAATCTCTGCAGCTTCCTGCAGAAAGTCAGTAGGAAATCCATTGCTAAAGCTGGATTTCTCCATCAAGGTTTTTGTTAGAGAGAGTGGTTTCGATAAAACAGATTTTTTTTTCTTTTCTTTTTCTCTTTGTTTTGCCTCCTGGTTTAATGGAAAGAAGAGACATGTATTGCTACAGTCATGAAATCAAAAATCACACCAGAGGCACAACGAGGCAGCCTGGGTTTGAGACGGTGTGAGCTCATATTCCCAGATTCCCTGCTATTAGACAGCTCTCACTTCTGTAACAACCAATCCTGCCAGGCCCAGGAGGGAATCACATCCTCACAGCAACTGGTGAGCTCTCAGGAGCAGGGAATTGTCCTGGGTGATATTTGGTGGCTTTGGTGGCACAGAGGGACCAACATCCACCTCAAAGTCCTTGGAAGGGCTCCCACTCAGCAGCCCTTCTTCCCACAGGTGGAAACATCGAGTACTTGATATCCTCCCTCTCTCCTGGGTTTTTTTACTGCTTAAAATGAACAATTTTTTGTCACAAGGGAAAAATCTGATCTTTGAAGAAGGGAGAGGTAAGGCCCAGGGTCAAGAACCCATGGGCTGAGGGTGATTCCTATCTAGCTAGAGGTGAAGAACCTGTAGGTCTGTGTGGAATATGGAATTCCTAACATATTTCCTAAAATTATCACAGAATCATAGAACAGTTTGAGTTGGAAGGGAATTCAGAGATCATCCAGTGCCACCCCTGCCATGGCAGGGACAGCTCCCATTATCCCAGGGCGCTCCAAGCCCTGTCCAGCCTGGCCTTGGACACTTCCAGGGATCCAGGGGCAGCCACAGCTTCTCTGGGCACCCTGTGCCAGGGCCTGCCCACCCTCACAGGGAAGAATTTATTCCTAATATCCAATCTAAACCTATTCTCTGTCTGTGTGAAGCCATTCCCCCTTTCTCCTGGCACTCCAGGCCTTTGGAAATCGCCATTCTCCATCTCCCTTGTCAGCTCCCTTCAGGCACTGCAGGGCCACCAGGAGCTCACCCTGGGGCTTCTCTGCCCCAGGCTGAACAATCCCAATTCTCAGCCTTTCCTTGGTGCCAGAGCGATGCCACTGGCAGAGCAGCAGCTGCTCTGTGCCGGTGACGCCGGGTGACACCAGCAGCTCACAGGGAGGCCCCTGGGCAGCCCCGACCATGGGACACAACAGGGACTGATTGGTCCCTTCAGGGGAGACACTGGGAATCAGGGAAGGGAACTGACAGTGGGTATAAATATATAAAATTGACATTGCTACACAGAATTTAAAAAACACAACTTTATGCCAAATATGCATCCCTCTCAATGGAATGGGTTTGTTCTTTCATTCTTTCTCAAACACACTGCTTCTGGAGACCCCAGAACCTCTGCTGATTGATTCATCTCACATTGCCAAGAGCCAGGTATTTCTCCTGGAAATGCATCAATCCTTGCCCTCTCCCGTTCACGAGGACTTTCCCAAACCTCCTTGGGCTTTTTCATTTGCCAAAATTCATTGGGGTGAAGTCATGTGGATGCTGCCCGAGTGGGTGGCCAAGGCAAGGAGAGGGGAAGGATCTTCCTTTTCCTCCCTCACAGGGTGCACCAGGAGCTGGAAGAGAAAGAAACCCCAAGAGGGAGGGCAGCCCCTTCCTGTCTGAATGAAGGAATTAATGAAGGAATTTTGCAGCCTGAGGCCAGCACTGGGACATAATGGCAGGGTGGGAGCCGCAAGTGTTCACAAGCTGTGGTGAGCTCAGAACTCTCCGTGTCAGAATCACAGAATCCTTAAGGCTGGAGAAGAGCTCAGAGATCAAGTCCAACCATTACCCCAAGTGTTCACCACTCATCCCTGTGCCTACACCCAAACGTTGTTCAAACACTTCCAGGGATGGCGACACCACCACTGCCCCGGGCAACCCCTTCCAATGCCTCAAAACCCTTTCCATGAAGAAATTTTTCCAATATTCAAACTAAACCTCCCCTGGCCCAGCCTGAGGCCGTTCTCTCTCCTCCTGTCCCTGTTCCCTGGGAGCAGAGCCCGACCCCCCCGGCTGTCCCCTCCTGTCAGGAGCTGTGCAGAGCCACAAGGTCCCCCCTGATCCCCCTTTTCTCCAGGCTGAGCCCTTTCCCAGCTCCCTCAGCTGCTCCTGGGGCTCCAGACCCTTCCCAGCTCCGTTCCCTGCCCTGGACACGCTCCAGCCCCTCCATGTTTCTTGTAGCGAGGGGCCCAACACTGCACACAGAATTCCAGGTGCAATGTCAGGCCCTCTTTGAGATGGGAACATCACTTTCCTTGGGCTGCACCCCATTCTTGCAAGGACAGATACACAGCAGAAATATCAATTAATCCCAAATTAATGACCCCTTCTTTGTGCATCCACCATGAACAAATATTACTTTCATTAAAAAACCTCCCCAAACCTGCCACAGGCCCTCAGATTTCACACATGCAATCCCATCCACTTCACAGGGATTACATGGATATGAGGAAATTCAGGCCTGGGTCCCTTTAATTGTTCAGATGATGTGCAAGCAGTTTTAATGTACCAGGTGGAAAATCATTCCCGTTTCACCACCATGTAAAAAAGAATTATTTACATGGATGTGAAGCAGGGGCGGAGCATACAAAGCTTTATCTCCTGATGATTTAAATCCCAGGCAGCATTCCATTTGGGAATGACACCAGATGGGATTCTAGGGTGCAGCTCAAGGTCAATCTAAACACTGTGCTCTGCTCTCAACTGTGAGTGGGATCATCAGGACCCACACAAAGCCGTAACAGAAATTTAATCCACTGCCAGAGACCCAGGGATCCTCGGAAAGAGCACTGGGAATGCTCCTTTCCCTAGAGTTCAAGGACACAAATAGCCCTTGTTTGGAAGTGATCGAGAGGGAAGGAAATCCCTCGGCATGGTGGTATTGCAGGGAAAGTGTGTTTATGCTGTGGCTTTGTAAACCTGTGATTCATAAGTAGCTGACAGTTCATTTAATATTGTCTTATTTGAGACAAGGCACTCACCCGCAGCTGGAGACAGAGCCACTCCCCAATATCCTGTGGAGAACCTATTCCCAAAACAACCCCAGATCTGCACACCAAACTTTGCTTAGAACTTGGGTTTTTTTTTTTTTTACAAAATGACTCCTAATTGAGCAGTAATTTCCCTTCATTGCAGGATTTCAGACCTGTTTCAATCAGGAGCAGTCCCTGCCTGGCTGTCACCGCTCTATTTTTACCAGGCACCGCTCCAGCGCTGCCTCCAGCCCCGCAGCCCCAGCCGGCTCAAGGTGACAGCGTGACCTCCACAGCAGCAGCACCTGAGAGCAGCCCTGGGCTCCCCAGGCTGGACTCCTGCAGGGAATACAGCCATGGAAGCATAAAAAACATTGCACTCTTAAAAGAAATGGTGGTGACTACCCTTAGCAGGCTGTTAAGGAGGGGATTCTGCCCCTTTAGCCCACCCTGAAGGGCTGGGTTCGGCTCTGGGGCCTCAGCACAAGGACCCGGAGCTGCTGGAGAGGGGCTTGAGGGAGGGGACAGAGCTGCTGGAGAGGGGCTGGAGAGAGGGGACAGAGCTGCTGGAGAGGATCTGGAGGGAGGGCACAGAGCTGCTGGAGAGGATCTGGAGGGAGGGCACGGAGCTGCTCCCAGGGCTGGAGCCAGGCTGGGAGAGCTGGTGGTGCTGACCTCAAGAAGAGAAGCTCCAGGGAGAGCTCAGAGCCCCTGGCAGGGCCTGAAGGGGCTCCAGGAGAGCTGGAGAGGGACTGGGGACAAGGGATGGAGGGACAGGACACAGGGAATGGCTTCCCACTGCCACAGGGCAGGGTTTGATGAGACACTACTAAGAAACTCCTGATTTCTCTGCACTGGCCCAGGTTGCCCAGAGAAGCTGTGGCTGCCCCATGGCTGGCAGCATCCAGGGCCAGGCTGGATGACATTTGCAGCAACACCAGGTGTCCCTGCCACAGCAGGGGGTGGGACTGGAGGGGCTGCAAGGTCCCTTTTAAGGTCTCTTCCAACCACGTCACTCCATGCACAGCAGCAGGGTGATGCTGCCCTGGGACACAAGAGCTCGTCCAACACTTCACTATTGCACCTGATGGCTCTGCTGGTGCCATTCCCTCTCCAAGGTGAGGAAGTGCCAGATTAACCAGATCACACTGAAAACCTCATCCAACAACAAGGAACCACCTCCCCTCATCCTTTTCACCTCAGAGCAAGGTAATTCATTTTTCCGTTATGCCAAAGCCAGTATTTCCAATAAAATCCAGTTTCTGTGAACAGAAGGTCTGAAAGACTAATGGATTAGTCTGCAAGCCATTACATCTGCTGCCATGGACTAATAGCACATTTCCAATATGCTAAGGAAATGATGGGGGAATGTGTATTTATTTGGGAAAGAATATTTAGCAGAGTGGTTAAGCTCAGCCCATTTTCAGATTTCCGTGGAGATCTGTTCAGTGTATCTTTACACCGCAGAGAAGAACCTTTTATAGATCTCGAGGAAATGGCGAGACCTCAAATCACTTGGAAATTTCAAAATATTTGCTCCTCCAATGACTGTTATGTAAACCCAGAGTCTTGCTGAGGAATCATTCCCTATGTAGGTCAGGAAAGGGAAAAGCAACTTTGTGTCCGAGTCTTGCAAGGGACGAAAGCGGATACTGGAAGTGAGGTATATTTTTAATTTTCCTGCCTGTTTCCTTCAAGCAGCACCACGGATTTTTCCAGATGTAGAGAAAACAGCATTTGCAGATATGTACAAAAGTTTATTTTACAAACAGCAACTACTTTGGAATAACAAAATTGCAAAAACATCGAGCAGCGTTAGAAAACCAGCTCAGGGGGACATTTTCTATCTGAAGCACAATTTAACAGACTTCACTAAGTAAAAATACCCCCAACCCTTCCCTCAACCCCTCCCCGACCATTCCCTACGTGATGGAATTTCTTTATAAAGCATTGACTAAAGATATGAAAGACTTCAGTGACAGTGCAGTAATTTTTGATAACTACAGTTAATTGACCATATTTCTATTACCTTTTCCTGGCCTTAAAATGTCAAATCAGATCTGAACCACGACAAAAATCTGACTCTGGAGCAATATTTTCACTAATAGGTACTGAATAGTAATGGTTATATTTGTATATTTTGTTACACCATGAACCCTCTAGTTCTATTTTTTTAGTAAGGGAGAAAACCAAGTTACGTTGGCACTGAAAATTATAAAACTACAACAAATATCACTGAAATATTTCTTCAGGACTCTGAGATGGGCTGCTACTGTTAGAAACATGTCTGTAAATGCATCCTGACTCGAGCACTAAATGTATTTAATATTAAAAAGCATAAGAAGTTTACAAAAGGGTGGAAAGGTTGCATTGCATGCACAACCTTTGGCACTAAACTCTAAGCGTAGGAAAGGGGTAAGAGCAGAGTTTTGGGTCTTTCCACAAAAGTGAAAATCCTGCATGACCAATTCAGTTTCAGGAACGTGCTGTGGGTGGACACAAATGGAGGGAATCAGCACCATCTGCAAACCTCCCTTTGAACTTGCTTTTCATGTTTCACAAGTGTACCAAAAAAACCAGCTAATTTGGGAGAGTTTAATTCAATCAAAGAGAGAACGAATTGACGCCTAAGCGAGAAATTACCGCTTTTAATTTTCAAAGCTACTGGGTCCTGATGAGATTAAGGAAAATCATTTCCAGTATTTGAAAATGAGAAAATGAAAGCGTCTCCAGATATTACAGAAAGTCAGTAATGGAAACTGTTATGGTACAACTTGTTCACTCTAATCAACCCATGTTAGTCTGTTTTGTCACAGACCCCAATTTTCAGGTTACATTATGCCCATTAAAAATTCTGGTTCTCAGTACACAACTTTCTAAACCCCCAAAAAATCGTAACAAATTCTTTTAAATCAACTCAATCAGAATTGCAAGAACTACTCAATGGTCTTCAGCTTTAATCTATTTATTTTTTTGCAAACCATTTACCTTTAACAAAGTTGGTTTTGGTATTAAATTTTCCTTTGAAAGTATTGTCCATGCTTTTTATGAGGCATCCCAGTATTTCTGGAATCCTACTTCAACAAGATACAGTTCAATATCTGCAGTATCAGTATTTGATATTCCCTACGGTGAATGGGATACAACTACAGAGGTTTTATAAAGGAAACTTTATAAAGGTTGGTTTTCTCAAAAAAAAAAAAAAATTATCATGTCAATTTTTCAAAAAGTGCTTTGGACAAACTCATGATACGCTCATGGTTTACAATGTTCCAAATGTGTTGCAGGATACCAAGCACTGTAATAGGAACTGAAATGAAAGTCAGGAAGTGTTAAGAAACACTTTTTTAGTCTCTGAAGGACATTGCTGTTTATCACAAAATTAATCTTTTAAACAGAAAAAATTTAGACAAGTTGGATATTAAGCTCCAAACTCATTCATCACACTTTTGCTCACTGCTTGTCAGTTTGACAATTCCCACGGTGCATCACCTCACCTTTTCCAGCAGAATTCCAGAACATCACAGTTCGGGAGGGATTAAGACAGAGTGGCAGGCTTTGTTTTCCTCACCTATATCCTGTGTACAATGCAATAATCAACAATCAAGACAGCATGGAAAGAGCTTCCAGCAATAAAAAAGCATTTTCATCAACTAGAAATGGCAGCCTTTATAAGAAATTGACTTCACAGTTTAATAGTTGCTAGCACGTATTTCCTAAGGTGTTTATAAACAGACTTGAAGACAGTCCTGACTGTTGCACCCAAAAAGTGGTGCCAGCGATTCCCCTAAGTGTCGTTCATGGCTTGGAAAAGCTGATTCAAGGAAATCAAACTGGGTTTTTTTTTATTATTATTCTGTAAAAGTTGCATTTGACATAAAAAAAAATAAAAAATAATATCAGCTGTCGAGCTCAGTCCTTATCTCTTTAAGCAGAGATTTGAGTTCACTGTTAAATGGTAAAGTTTCAGCTAATTCAGCAAACAACCTTCACTTGTGACACTGTCAAAACAGTTTTGTTTTTTTTTTAAATGTAACACTGAAAAACTTCTGGAATACAGTTTCCATCCTCAAAGGAACGTGCTCAGCTGTATCTGCTGCTCTCACTGGGGCTCCTGTTGTTGGAGTAGCTGCGATCGCTGTCGCTGTCAGAGCCGTAGGATCTGCAAGGAAAAAGATTCAAATGCCTCAAAACTGCAGTTTGAACCTCAAATTTAAAATTGCATCATGTAAAAAAACCGGCAAGACAGATACAGATAAGAAAACACATAAATCTTTTACAGGGTTGTATTTCTTGTAACTGAAGTATTCATTAGAAGAGACTCAAAATGGAAATAATCATTAACTTTGCATGATGAGAACTCTGTGTAACTCAAGTCAAACTGTTGGTAACTTCTTGCTTTTCTCTGTTACAACTAAAAACCACCCAAAATAAATGTTTTTGTAAATGCTGAGCTGAGTGAGAAGTGTATTCTAACAAGCGTAATTTCATACTGCAGGCATTTCTCAACTAGGATAATTCCACAAATCCTTGAATTATATTTCATTATTTGAAGGAGGGTCTTAAAAATTAGGCCCCATAACCACAACAGAAGTGTGTGTGTGTGTGTCTGCAGTGTGGAAATTGTATTTCAAATGTTTTGGCTTCTCCAGATGAATTCCAAACTCAGCACCTGGCCAAATGTCAACACAGAGCCCAGATGGTTTCAGACAAGCCACAGGACACGTTCAAATTACACAGAATAAGCTTGCAGAGATTTTCCAGCCTCCTGCCCGTAAGGGAAACTTTCTAAGTGAAAGGTGAGCATTTCATAATCCAACATGGTTTCTCTGAAGCTTCTCAATGTAATAAAACAATGGGTTTTTAAGTTTATTTCCACGTTCTCCACTAATCCCATTAATTTTCCCTCAAACACAAAATGAAAGTTGTCTCGTGGAAATGGCTGAGAGCGAAGTCCATTAAGAGATGGTATAAAGCTGTGAAAAAATTAGTATGAGGAGAGGATGAAAATTTACAGTAGTCTTAGAGATCTGTGTGATTTATGAGTAGAAGGGGGCATATTAAAATGTATAAAACAAATCATCACTGATATTAAATGTATCTACAACTCTCCAGATCTCCTGTTCCACCTCTGATCTCTGTCAAATGTGCTCACTTACAAATATAAAAATCCCCTGGACTGAGGAGAATAAAATTTATTCTAAATTCATCAGATTTGCAGGTTAAAATATTCTTTCAAAATACATTCTAAGAAGTTAAAAATTAAATCCGGATTGCAGCAAAACTTTTAATTTCCCTTCCAGATTGTTTTAAATCCACTTCTGCAGCGTAACCAAAAAGAATTTCCCATCCAGTGGAATTCTCTGCATACCAGGCAGCTTTTAATCCATAACAAGGCACTTGATTTAAATCTTGAGAGCTTGTTCACTGTGTAGGTTTTAAGAAACACTTAATATAATTATTAAAAATAAAATAAAAATTAAAAAAATCACAGATTCATTAAGGTTGGCAAAGACCTTTGAGACCACTGAGTCCAATGGTTACCAGCCCTGCTGTCTGCACTATTAAACCACATTCTCAAGTCCATTTTCACAAACTTGTAACACTTCAGGGACGAGGACTCCACCATCTCCCTAGGAAAATGTGCTCATTTTGAATGCATGCATTCAACAAACTGGAAATCAACCTTTTCTTATCCTGGTTGCTTCCCCATCCTCATATTTGGAACATCAGGACTTCTGACTTCCTCACTCACACGGAATTGGTTTTAACTACTACTTTTGCTAAGAGTATTTCTTATTCTTATGGGGAAAAAGCAACACATTGGCCTTGTTAAGAACTCTCTGTGTTCAGCAAATCCTCGGGCACCACTGCAGCGCCAGACCCACCTGGATCTCCGGTCGTAACTCCGAGATCTCCGGTAGCTGTCGCTCCTCTTGCTCCTGCTCCGACTCCTGCTGTAGTAACTGTCATAGGTGTAGGACCTGCTTTAAAAGGGGGAAAAAAAGTCGTGGTGAATTTACAGTTTCTGGTCTAAAATGCTATTTTAAATTTTGGATGTTTATATAGAAACGTGAGGGGTTGTACAGCAAACAATTCTGCACTTTATGGAAGTTTCAACATAACAACAATCTTCAAAATAACAGTAAAAATATCAGATTTTATTAGGGAAGATATCCTAAGCATCTAGAAAGTTTTGTGCTCTTTTTTCCTTTTTGTAGATGCAGTAAAATTTTTGTTTGCTGGCACTTCTGAAAACAAGCAATGAAGTGACTGCATTTATAACTCAATTTTATTTTTAGAAAAAGAAGCAAATGTGTTCACTATTACTCATAGCATCACCTGTAACTGTAATGCCAGGATGGTTTGGTTATATTCAGCTTTTCAAAGTGTCTTGTGTTTGTTTTGCTTTGATTCAAGTTGCCATCATATTATAATAATAGTTTTAATGATTACAAATCCCTGGAAGTGTCCAAGGCCAGGTTGGACACCTGGAACAACCTGGGATAGTGGAAGGTGTCCCTGCCCATGGCAGGGGTTGGAATTAGAGGAACTTTAATGTCCCTTCCAACCCAAACCATTCAGTGATTCTATGAGATAAAAGTAATCTTTAAAAAGTATTTTTATAAATGAATATGTATTTATATATGCATTTATATTATAGCATAAGTAATAAAATACATGATATCTAATAGTGTCATATACAATAATTACATAATAAAGTCTAATTAAAAGAACTATACATAGAAGCATACGAAGATGTTTTGATAGGCAGCACATTTCTCGAAGAGCTTGTAGAAAAGTACAATCCATACCTGGATCTACTGTGATGACAGTAAGAGCTGCTCCTGGATCGACTCCTGCTGTAGCTCCGACTGACAGAAACAAAACACCAGAGGGGTTTTTAGTCCACCAAAACCAGAAGTGCTGAAGAGAGCAGGAGCAGAGGGGGAACAAGAGGAGGAGAACTTGTCTGGCAGCATCTCCAGCTGGATAAACTCACCTGCGACTCTTGTAGCTGTGGTAGGAACTACTCCGGCTCCTGGAGCGATCTCTGCTGTACCAGCCCCGGCTTCGGCTCCTGGAGTAGCTCCTGGACCTACACCCAGTGAACACCAAGAGAGAACACAACTGAGACCAGCACAAAATGGGACACAAAAGAAGTTATAGATCTGTATCTTTCTAGCTAAAGATTTATTCCCTACTTGCTAAATGATGGGGCCATGAATTGATCCCAGGGCTGGAGCCCCTCTGCTCTGGAGAGCTGGGAGTGTCCACCTGGAGATGAGGAGGTTCCAGAGAGACCTCAGAGCCCCTTCAGGGCCTGAAGGGGCTCCAGGAGAGCTGCAGAGGGACTGGGGACAAGGGATGGAGGGACAGGACAAGGGGGAATGGCTTCCCACTGCCAGAGATTTAGGTGAGATACTGGGAAGGAATTCCTCCCCGGGAGGGGGGCCAGGCCCTGGCACAGGGTGCCCAGAGAAGCTGGGGCTGCCCCTGGATCCCTGGCAGTGCCCAAGGCCAGGCTGGACAGGGCTTGGAGCAGCCTGGGACACTGGAAGGTGTCCCTGTCATGGCAGGGATGGAACTGGATGATCTGTCAGGTTCCTTCCAACCCAAACCACTCTGTGGTTCTATGACACAGGACTGTTCAAAAGGAAAAAAGAGGAGTTGAAAAACAACAACGTGCCTTGAAAAGATCAGAACATTCAAGTTACCAGGGCAGGCTGTGGGAGTAGCACAAACTTCTCACCTATACGAGTATGTAGAGCTTCGGGATCGACTTCTCGAGTGACTGTAAGAGATGGACCTTGTTCTGTGTCTGGATTTAGACTCAGATTTACTTCGTGACCTGCTGAGACTCCTGGAAAGGCTGTTGTCATCTCTGCTTGGAGATTCCTCCTCACTGGAACTTTCCTGGTTCCTTGGCCGCCGATTTAGCCGGGCTGTTTTCCTCACTTCATCAAAAAGAGACCCAGGCCTTACCTTATTTTTTGCTTTTATTTCAATCCTTAAACCTGCTGGTTTAGGCTCTGGTGCTGATGCTACATTTTTAATCTCTGTGGTCACACTAATTGCTGCTGCTTGCAAGTTACCAACACCTTGCAAAGGCTTCCATTTATTGTCCATCATATTGCTTTGTGTATTTTCAGTAATTTCACTTTTTAAATGACAGTCTTTAGCACCTGACACAGGGGCAGAGTTATTTTCTTGCTTCCCCGTTTCTCTTTCTTCTTTAATATTAATAAAGTCTCTAATGCTGTTCCCCAGTTTGACAGCATCTTGCTCAGGGGTCTCAACCTGTAACTCTTTTTTTGTACCAGCACTTAAAGGTTTAGCAGTGAGAATGACAGGAGACAAAACGTCCACATCCACCTTCCCTGGTGAGTTACGATCCGGAGTACAAATGTCCATGTTGTCATCTGTCTGAATAACATCTTCCAGCCCATTCTGGTTATTTTCTTCTGCTTGTTTCATCTCGCTCTTGCAGGCAGCCACATTTATTCCTGAGTTGAAAATACTGGTTGAAGTGCTTGTTTCAATGGGCTCTTTATTAAGGTTGCTGCGATCCGGTGAAGCCCCACATGTGGTGTTTTTATCTGAAAGGTTTTCATTCATACATGACTTTTCACCATTTCCCATTTTATCTGTGACTGTTTCATCCTTTTCATAAACTTGTTTTTTATCCTTTATGTCCCTGCTAAGCTGCTTTTCTTTTTCTTTTTTATCATCCTTAGTAACCAGCTTTTCATTTATCTCATCATCCTCTTCTTCCCCAAACTCAAGGGGGGGCTGCCAATGAAACATTTCTTTTCTTTTCTGAACTTTGTGTTTTTTCTCCTTTTTGCCTTTCGATTTTTCTTTTGCCTTTTTGGAATGTGATTTTTTAGGAGTCTTTTTCAACCCATGTTTGTGTTTTTTTGACTTGCCTCGAGTGTCTGCTGAGCTGGAACAAGAACTCTCAGACTCAGAAGACGACAACTGTTTGCTTGTCTTCCACGCACAGTCAGAACCCAAAAATCCTTCTGAGGAATTGGATTGGTTTTTTATCCTTTTGGTTACACTGAGCTCCGTGTCAGATGCTGAGGTGGCCTCTCCTTCTTCTTTACTAGAGGAGGGTCTGGAATCCCCTCTATTATGCCTTGCTTCTCCTCTTTCAGAATTTGACTCTGAGTCCCATTTGCTACCTGAGTAGGATTTGCGTTTTGTTTTTGCACCACCTCTGGGTTGCTCCGAGCATTTCTCCTTTGCCGCTTTCTTTTTAGAGTGATCAGAATCCCGCTCACCCTTGGCTTTCTCCTCCCCTCTCTCAGAACCTAAGTTATTTTTATCCTGTTTCTCAACATCTCCTTCGACCGGAAAACGGCCTTCCTTTTCTTGGGCTGCTCTGGCTTTGGCGGAGCGCTCGCTGTCGGAGGAGAAGTCTGAGGATGACAAACTGTCACTCTCCTTCAATCCTCGGGAAGACTCATCGTAGTCCTTTGGACGTGTGTAAGGCAAAGTGCTTTCAGAGCTCGTTTCCCGCCTCAGTTTGAGGCCCTGAGCTTTGGGATCACCGGATTTCCTTTTGTTCCTGTGCCTGTCCTCATCGCTGAGGGAATAGTCAGACGTGGACTCGCTGTACCCCGACCTGTCACTGCAGTATTTGCTCGGGGATGGGGACCTGCCAGAAGAAGGAGATTTTGTCCTGGAGCTTGATGGACTTCTAGACCTTGAGTAAGATCTTGAGTATGACCGGCTTCGAGAGGACCTGCTCCTGGACCTCGGCCAGCTCTCCGAGCTCCTGTCACTGCGGCCTTTGGAGTAACCGCTCCGATCGCTCTCAGAGCTCCTCTCCTGCTTACAATACGAGGAAGAAGTGTTGGCCTCCTTAACGACCACTAAATTGTAATTAGTTTGGGTGGGTATTAAGTGGGTTGTTTTAGCCTTCATCTCCTGAATTCGCTCATATGATGGCTTCCATGGTTTCTGCCCTGGTTTCCACCTCGAAGGTGGGGGGCTGTCACTTAAGGGGATCACAGGGAGGTTTTCTGGGACAACTGGTGGCACAATAACTTTGTCACTGGGCAGTATCACTGCTCGGACAGGCTCAGCAGTCTTGGTCAACTTAGTGTCATTTAACCGTGCTGAAATGTTTCGTGGAGAATTGGGAACAGTCTTTTGCTGCCTGGGGTTAGAACTTGACCTTGACCTACTTCGAGAACGTGATGATTTAGAGGCTGACCTTGACCTAGAACTTCTTCTGGAGTAAGATCTTGATTTAGATCTAGACCTGGATCTGGACCTGTAGTACGATCGAGACCCTCTGCTTGATAAAGATGATGAGCTCTGCTCTTCCTTATCAGATTTAGACCAGTCTCTCCTGGACGAACGTCTGGAAGACAAGGAGGAGGAACGAGATTTCCTCTCATGAGCGCAAGATGATTTTGTCCTCCTGCGGAAGGAATGAGAGGATTCTACATCTGATGAGGCCGACGTTTTCTTTTTCTTCGTTTGTTTGTGCTTCTTGAAATGCTTCTGCTTTTTAGATTTCTTTTTATGCTTCACCTTCTTCTTCTCTTTCCTGTGTTTCTTGTGATGGCTGGAATATCTCACAGTGCTCAGATCAGCATAACCATTATGTGACCAAGACCTGGATCTCCGGGATGCACTTCTTTCATCCCATCTGCTTGTACAGGGGTCACTCAACCTGCAAAACAGACAAAAAAGCCCCAGCTAAGTGGGAATTCTTTAAAACCTTCAAATAATTTAAGTATTTTTAAACTTATTTAAAATTAAGTTTAAACAAACCCCTAACACACACACTTTAGTACCAGAGAATTTTGTTTTTACTGAGTTTTTACACTCAGTTTAAGATACAGAATTACATCACTATCAAGAACTACTTTTAAGAAGTAAATCAGCCAACATCAGCAAATATTGCATATTGTAGAATCTCTGTTGTAGATTTAAGCTTTCAATTACCCCAGTCTGCAGGACTTTGACCTCTACAACTACAGGATTCTTAAAACACATTTAAATACAAATTTTAAAGCATACCACAGTATATAAGAGAACCAGGGGAAACATTTGCACTTATTCACTGATGGTTTTATATAATTTACAGTTTTCCTTTTGAGATTTATCTCTCATCATTTGATAGAAGCTCATATTTAGACTCAAGTCATCAGGAATTTTGGAGAGCTGACTTCCATCCATCACACAGTTTGCAACCGCTGAAAGAACATACAACTTAAACAATAAAGGGTTGGTGGATTTGACTGTTTTACTCCAAAGAAACCATGCAATTCACTTTGAGGATAAGGAAATCACTGAATCTTTAAGATTGGAAAAGACCTTTAAGATCTCCAAGTCCAACCATCAGCACCACCACACCTTGTTCAGCACCGAACCACATCCTCAAGTGCCACATCCACGTGTTTTCCAAACAGTTCCAGGGATGGTGACTCCACACTTCCCTGGGCAGCCTGTTCCAGTGTTTTCTGTGAAAAAATAAATCCTTCTATCCGATCTAAACCTCCCCTGGCACAGCTTGAGGCCGTTTCCTCTCATCCTGGTACCCTGACACGGTTCATCTACACAATCTACCAGGGCTTGTCAAAAGCCAGGACTTTTCAAACCTGTGCTAAGGCTCTTACTTGTCTCCTTTGCTCCACTTCTCCCCACTGGGAGGTCGGTACGTCCGCAGCCTCTGCATCTCCTCCTTCCAGTGGGGAGGGGTCTCGCTGCTCTCCTCCTCCTCGGACTCGGAGCAGGAGCGGGATCGCGGTGGGGTGTGATAGCGCTGCGAGAGCAAACACACACAGCTGCAGGGAGCGCTTTCTTACACAACTACCGCATCTTTTCAGACTCACAGCATTCTGCAAAGCCTGAGAGAGGCCAGCAGCTCACCCAGTTTTTCAAAACATCAAGGGAGAGGCCATGGATTCCCTTTTGGAACAACACAATTACTGCAGATAACTACCCCTGTTTTCAGCATACTGAAGCACAGATGTTTCACTTTAGTCAGACACTTCACTGCTTGCAGGAATAAAGACAAGCCCCATTTCTACAGTTACTGCTGTTCAAGTGTTCAGAAATGGGAATCCAGATTAAGTCAGTTGAAAAAAAAAAACCAGAAAAGCAAACTTAAAAAAAAAAAACCAAAACAAGAACAAAAACAAAAACCCACCAGAGCCTAATCATAAAAAACCTCCCAAACTCTTTCACAAAAAAGAGAAATGAAGCTTAGGCAGAGCATTTAAGTAGGCAGTAAGAGCTACTTGTGCAGAACTAAAAAAAAAAAGAACTCCACTATTGCTAACTCATTATTTTCCATTACCCAGTGGGATACACACTCAGGTAAATTCCAGGAGGAAATCAGATGCTCCTTGACTCAATAAAAGCACATCTGGATTTGACACAATTATTTTGAGCCACTTAGGGAAGCAATAAAAATGGGGGCAGAAAGTGCTGGCCCCCAAAATAAAATCACAAAGATGCATGTATTGATTTATCCAGGCAATTACAGAAGTCTTTACAACACCCTTTTTATAGTAAAACAATCAAGATAACCTGCCACTCAGAGCTTCCCTGTCATTTGAAGCAATGACAAATTTAAAAAAAAAATCTTTTACAGAAGAACGGCCTAAAAGATTTCAAGGGTTTCATGGACTTCCCTAATTCTCACATATTATATTCTGGAACTACAAACAAGTATCTTGAAAAACAGCAAAAAACTCTACCTGGACAGGAACTGTTGTTAACAAACTATTAGAGATGGCAGAAAATGTGTTTCTCCAACTGCTAGCCCTAAATCTTTTTCATTCTTTTTTCATTCTTCATTTTGTGAAGAGGATGCCAAAATGATGAGAAACAAGACAAACCCCAATAACTGGCAAAAGCCAATTCCACTCAGCTTTAAGTTATTTTTCCCCAAGCCTTTATTTACATAAATATTTCAAAACATTCCGTTTAAAAGGCTTCCTTTAGTGGATCTCACAAGTGTCCAGGACAAATCCAAGCTGTCAGATGCAAAGGCAGCTGTCCCATTTCACATCAAGGCTCGTGAAGAAGGGTTGAGGCTCAAACACTCCAACACTTTGGTCCACATTACACCCACCTAAGGTGTTAATTTTTGCAGTTTAAATTAATTGTACCATGGGAATCAGTGGAAAAGAACTTCACAAATCCAGTGGCAATTACATAAGAAAATCATGGTCAGAGGAGTCTCAGTTTAAGCCATTCTAACGAAACTTTTAATTAGAATATATGTAGATACACTGGTATCTGCACATAGACTTTTTTTGGAGGACTTCCACTTGCATAAAAAGTTTGGCAGCACCAAACCTTGGTTGGATTTATGGTTACCCAAATGCAATCTGCTAAATCGATCCAGGAGAATATTCCTAAAGGGAAGACCATGCCCAGTCATGGCAGGCTGTAATTTCAAATACACCAGAATCAAATGCATAAAAAAATTTTCTCACTTTCTCCCTCTTCTACTGACTAAAAACAACACAGCTGAGCAGTGCAGCATTTTGGGCTCTGGACTGTGGATCATTAGAGAACAGAAAAACTTTTGAATTATACATCAGAAAGTGCTGCAAACACTCAGGACAGTTTGGTGTGTTACTCTGCTGCTCAGAGAAAACAGCCAGGAAATCCAAGAAGCGGAGAAGAGTAAAAGCTCCTCATTACTTTAGAGCTTGTGGCTCAGACAGGACAAATCTGGCTGAAATAACTTCCATCTTTAAAAAGAAATTATTTTATTCTTATATTTGAAGACTTCTTGTAGCTGAGATTTAGGCATTTGTTTTCCCAAGCAATCGGTAAGTAAAAACAGTAACAGGAAGGATGGGGGAAAAGCGTTATAAAATCAACTACCTGACCATTTCAGTGCTCTCTAAACTAGAATCTACAAAATGTAAATAAAGTGTCACACAAAGCCCTCCAGGGAAATTCAAAGCTCAAAGTCAGGGGAGATACTCTGGGTGAGAGGAAATAAAGAAATAAATAAAATTGTCACATACTATTGTGCCTCTTCCTTTAATTTTTCGTCCAGATTTAGAGACTGATGGTTTCTGGTCAGTCAGAACTGGCGCAGCATCAAGAAGCTTCCTACACAAATTAATAAAGTATGAACTTACATGGCAAAAGAAACAATTAACTTACAATTAGTTTAAGTTAAGCATGAGAAGTATTTATCATCTTATTCATTCATTTTGAGACAGAACTAAGAGTTCAGCGGTTTTTTTCAAGAAACAAAGCAAGAGAGCTCTGCAACAAAAGGAAAATCAACATGTATTTGTTTTCAACCAAATGTGCAGCCTGATCCCTTGACACAGAAATAAATGCTAACAAAGAACTTGCAAAACACTGTCACAAGAGGTTAACTTGTGTTTGGAGCACAAATCCTGAAGATCACTTGGGCAGAAGAGTTTCAGGATCTCAATTCAGGATAGGTCACAGGTTCTGGAGCTTTGCTTCTTTCCTTTCAGCTTATGTAATATCCTCCCAGGTAGTTACTAAATCTTTGGGAACACGAGTGATGTTCCAAAAAAAGACTTACAGGAGACTACACCATTAACAGAAATTAAAAAACCCCAACACCAAACAAACCCAACACTGATTTTAGAGATATCTGGCACTGTGATGGATTAGCTCAGTTACAAAAGCAAGGAAATTTGACAGGAAAGGTACAGAACACATTGAAAGTATTTAATGAACTTGTGACTTCCTTTGTCACAAAAGAAGAGTATTTTTCCTTGTTCTCAAACACTGATGAATCATAAAATTCCACATGACTGATTTTGAACCAAAGTTTCTTCATCAGTCTAAGAAAGATGAAGAATCACCTCTCCCAATCCCAAATTTCCCTTGCAATCAAATATTTCCTGTGGTTTGCATTGCGTGCAATAATTCCTTCCGGAATTATTCATTAATTTTTTTAATTGATTTTAACATGAGATCCTTAAAGATCAATGGAACCAACTTAAGATCTCACTGAAAACCCCTGGTACAGGTCACAAGGAATATTCCAAAGGAAACTGTAAAAAGGACAATTAAATGACCTCATGCAAAAATTCTGACACTTCAGTCATCAGCACCAGGAAGAGAATGTTAGCAGGAATATTTCATGCACACTTTTCACCAAGTCAGAATAAAAAGCTCGGAGTTCCTTACGGTTCAGGCTCTACATTGACAACAGGCACATCTCTTCTGAGCAAAAATCTATTTTCAGGCACTGGGGGGATTTCTTCAGGACGTACCACGGGCTTGTCTCTCTTTGTGCTAAGGTCGACTTTGTCTGCGACATCACTCTTGTCAGAAAGGCTGCTAAGGGAAAGAGCAAGGTGAGAAATCCCAATCTGCTGAAAAAATTCCTTTTCCAACTGAATTGTAAGATGAGATGCATCAAACTTAGAGCTGGCTTAGCAATCAATACGTGTTTAATAACGCTTTTTTGGCTAAAGGAAGGATGGGCCACTAGTACTAGAGAGAAAGTTCAGTTCTTGCTTTACAGCAAATAATTCTGCTTTTCATTTACTACATTTTATGAAGTATTTTTAAAATACAACCAAATATATATCAAAGTTCTACAATTTGCCTGAAGTCTCTCTTTTACATAGGTGTGCTGAGGCCTGAATACTTTCACATGCTGGGATTCAGCCATTTCAACATCGCTGTCCACAAAGACCTTGGATCCTTCCACGGAAGACTCAACAACAACCTCACTTTAGGGTTTTTTGCTTGTTTGTTTATAACATCAAACATCAACCCCCAAACTTAAATAAAAGAATTTACACCTTCACTACTTGAGCACTTCATGAAAACAAAGCAGAATTTCCCAGATTTCACTGAAATTCTTAAATGTAAGAGCCCAGTCACCGTCTTTGGCTTGAGGTTCGCTTGCACCTTGGATCCTCTTTCTTCCTCTCCTCCTTCCTTCGTTTCCTGGACTGTTTGGTTTTCGCTCTCCTTTTCCGCTTTCTCCTCCTGCTCCTTTCATTCTCAGCCTCACTCTCAGATGAGGATTCTGAAGAGCTGGAAGCACTGGAGGAGGATTCTGAGGCTTCTGAGTCAGAACAGACTTTCTTCTTCTTCTCCAAAGCTGAAACAGGTATTTTCAATTTACACTGGGTATATGTGTGTGTATGTATGTACACAGCACAAAATACACACTTTTTTTAGGCATAAATATACAAATGCACCATTTTAGAAGAGATCTGTGAACTTTTTCACAGTGAGTTGCATTAAAAAACCATAAGAAAAATTAATTTAATTCTGTCCAGTCTAAATCCATGTTGCTATGATACAAATATTTTCCACCAAAGGCAGAATACACAGATAGGCCAAGGCCATTTTTAATAAAAAAGCAGTTTCCTTAGGAAACAATGCACAGGTTGCAAAACAAAGTTTAAGAATAAATTAGCTGCAGCCTCAGTTGTGTGGTTTTTATTTTTAAAACTTTGTCATTTTCTCTTTTCTGCATCCTCATACCTTTACACTATGCCTCCCTCTTGACTTTCTCTAAAGGACATAAATAACCACATTACCCTTAAGGAAAGTCAAAAATTAAGTAGAAAATGCAAACTTATAACACTCCACTCCTTCACAGTGACTGTCCAAACACATTTAAGGCAATTTATTCCCTATGAATCTTGATGAAAAGGGAAATAAAGTTGACTACATATTGCGCAGATGTTAACATTACACAGTCTTAAAACAAACCTTTAGAAAGTACATAAAATCCAACTTCAAGAAAGGCACATTTGTGTCTCCTTCTTTCAAACACAGAAAAATAACTTTTCATTACTTCTTGAGTTTGTCACATCAACATGAACAGAGGACAAACGCTGAAGGCAGAAAACCTTTTCCTTTGCTGTGCTTTCCTCGCCTACATGAAAATTTACGTTTGAAAGCTCTCAAGAATTAATGAAGATTCTCGACATTTACCGTAACGATTTTAAGCTGTTGGTGTAATTTCTGTACTCTCTGAGAACAAACAGAATGTTGATTAACCCTGGGAATGCTGGCACTCACCATCTCTGGATGATCTGGTAACCAGCACCCCACAGTCAATAACTCTGACGTCTGCGTAGGGCCTGCTGGCAGTATCAGTTTTGAGATTTTCTATTTGTTCTATGACTTCAAACCCAGAAATAACCAGTCCAAAGACAACGTGCACACTGCAGAAAGAAAACATTCACAAAGTACAAAACATTTCTAAATCGCTGTGATTATTCTTCCAATTGATCTCACGTTTTTAAAAAAAAATCACTCTGACTAGAAACATTGAGCTCTTAATGCATTAAGATTTTTTAAAAATTATTTTAACAGTGACAAAATGCTAATATTTCATGCAATGTGAAACAAAGATCCACTCTGACATCAAGTATTTCCCTCAAATTGAAGCAGTCTCCTCTGTTCTACAAGGACAGGGTAAACAGATCGTAATTTCTAATCCACCCTTCTATTTTTGCAGTTTTGTGCAACAGAGATCAAGAGCCCATCTATAAACATGACAAAAGTCTTCCCCAGAGAAGCAGAATTTATAGGTCTCTACAAACCCAGGAGAGAATTCCCCCCGGCATTGCAGGGACAGTTAAAATAAAGAATTCTTGGTTTTGTTCTACAGTACCACATTTTTCTCTCCCTCTTCCATTTGCCCCATAAATTTTGGGGATGAAAAAATGCCCCAAAAGAGATGACTGCTCAAATATATTAAACAGACAATTCAACTCCTTGATTTATGGGCTGAGAGCAGCAACCAGTTCTAAAGAAATAATCTTAGGATTTAAGACAATATAATCTTAGGATTTAAGACAATTCAAGTTTTTGTCCAGCTTTAGGAAATAAGTTGCAACTTGAAATTTTTATAGAACTGAGACTTTTGTTTTCCATCTTCTTCCATTGTATAATGTTACACAGAATGAAGAATTTGTGTCCCCATTGTTGTCTATTTTCAATATAACATGTAAAGACATAAAACCTTCAAACTTCAGCAATCATTTGAGAAACTGGAAAGGGTTCTTACCCATCGAGATGAGGAGCAGGTTTTGTTGTTCTGTTGGACAAACAGCAAGATGGGAAGATGATAAAATAAAATAAAATCAGGGATTCAGATGAAGTAAAAGAGGAGAATGACACAGAAAAAAAAAAAGAGGTGAAGGTAAGACAAAAAAATAGAGAAAAAATGCAGTTAAACACATGGAATTAACAAATTAAAATTACAGATTATACACACAGGCTTTCTTAAACTTTTACATGATATTTGTTTGGAGTTTAGCTAACTGTGCATACTGAAAGCTGCACCAAGTATCATTTTATGCATGCAGTAAATAGTTTCCAAGTAAACGTCTTTAAATACACATTTAATGTAACTTTACAATTTTTAATCACAGAGGAGATACAATTTGGTGATAAATATTGGGTAACTAGAGGGATTTAAATGTTTCTGAGCTTGTTAGCTTCTTAAATTGCAAGGTCACTTTAAAGACAGTTGATTTTAAAAAAGAAAAGTTATGACATGTGAGAGATTCTCTGCTTCCCCTCACCTCCCACCACTTCTCACTCCCCATTTACCTGCTTGGCCTCTTGACTTGGAATACAAAGCAACATTTCTGTCTTAAATCATCAAACATTTCAGCTCAAAAACTCACAGGCTTCCCAAAATCAACAGTAGACGTTAAGTGCCACCTACACTGCACTTCTATGATAGAAGCACTTCTTCCTTATTTTTCGGCTTCTCACATTGAGCCTGAATGGAAAATGTACCTGCATTTTGTACAAATCTTTTGGATTCTAATGGCTAGCAATCCTTTGCCAAAACCAAAATAAAGTTACTTCTCCAAGTGAGCCTGAATTCCTGCTGTGCAGGAATATTGAGTAAAGAATATCAGAACCTGCTCAAATATTGGAGGAGAAATAAAACAGAAATCGCTTCTGAAGTTACTTTAATATGTCAAAATATTCTTCCTCTCTCTCCTCCCAAGCATTATTTTGCTTTTAAAGCCCTCTTCCAATGAACTCCTCTCTCTCAAAATAAATAATCAATCACAGATGATTTTCCTAAATTTATAATAACACAGATCTGGTATGAAGAAGTCAGTTTTTCACTGCTAGAATAAAATATTACTTCTTAAGAACTTCTCTTCCCTTGAGTTTTGAACTATTAGGTCACCAAACACTGCAGTGCTGGAACACACCCCAAAAGGTGGAACTGTGAATCAGGAGTGTTTACACTCCTGATTTTTTATTTTTTTTTTAAGCTCCAAATGTCAACCAGACCTTCCACTTCTGTAATACTAAACACAGAAAACTTCTTTGGGTTAACACAGGGGAATAAATGCTATTAATACAACATTAAATTTCTCAACAGCGGTGGGTGTTCTTTGATTTTCCCTTGCTAACACAGCATATTGCTACAAAGAGAAAAATCCTTACAGCTTTTGAAGTTCTTGAAGCAAGAGTTAACTGCATTAACAACCTGCTGTTAAGTAAACCATTTAAGTGGGTTTAATTATAAAGCTGATTTAAAGGGGTGAAAAAAATAAAAGTGGGTTACTTCAGTGAAACCAATAGTATTGAAGACTTAGTGTTTAGAATTAGCTGGAAACAGCAAGAGGCTCAAACACAGGGCTGTGGAGGCTGGAGGTGCTCCTGCCATGCTGCAGCAGCATTTGAGACCAATTAAGCAAATTACCTAAGCAGAACTTCCTTTAGACTGGTCCTTACTGAGCAGAGAAAGGGATGGGAGTGCATTAAAACCCATGCAGAGGCTTCCCCACTACCCTGGTGATTTGGGAGATAAAACAGATGGGGTTTCTCTCCTTTTTCACCAAGGGAGAGCACAAGGAGAAGCTTTATCCCAAAAGGAAACCTTTCAGAGGCTCGACAAGGAGCTGGGTGACTGAACAACCTCCCATGGGAAGCAGAGCCCCAAATCCTTGTTGTGCTTTTGAAAGTTTTCTCACCTCAGTGTTAGGGCTGTAACCTGACATTTATTCTGCAAAAGCGCACTTTAAAAGAACATTTCAAGGTTTTCTGCATGAATCCTTGAATATTTGCTGTGGCTTTAGAACTTAACCAGCAGAAAACCTACCTCCTGTCTTGGCACTATGGAAACCTAAAGTCATGATAAGTTCATCCCCCAAAATAATATTTTATTAGAACATTTCTATATAGAGCTCTCATAATTTAAACCATTCAAAATCTGCCTTATAATAGACACTGTTATGCAAGTTATTTACAGGACAAATACCTTTCTTCACTCAGGTTTAAGATACTGCTGAAGAGAAAAGCATCTTTTTGATAAAAGCACGTTCTCACCCACCCCCCAAAGAACCTCAGGCCTAACAAAGGGTTCAATGCACATAACAATATGATCAGAAAAACAAGAAAGATAAAAACAGAAAGAAAAGGAAAGGACACAGCCTTAGAGGAATGAGACATTACCTTTGGAGCGCACGATGTAACACTGTTTCTGTAAATTTTACACAAAAATGGCAGAAATAAATTGTAATACATTTTCAGACAAAACTGAGTCTATGTTTTATTAAATACAAGTTTAAAATTAATATTAATCAAGTTGTATGCAGAACAAGGATGCCTAAAAGAGGGCTCTAAATTTTCTTTAGAATACAAGGTACTTTGAAAACTAAAGTTCTTCTTAAAAACAAAAAGAAGACTCGAGACAAAACCTGCTTGCAAAACTACAGCAAAAACAAATAGTTAGAAAGAGAATGCCCCCACTCCCCTCTAAGTCTCAATCCAGTAAAAAAATGCCCAACTTTAAGCAGATGAATAAACAGTTTCTGTGGGTTTATTCACATGCTTATGGTTACTCAGGGGCTCAAAGGCTCTGCTGAATCCGCTCCTAAGCGGAAACTTCCCAGGCTGGCACACAAAGTTTGGATTCACAAATGAAACATGCACAGCCAGGAAGTTCACAACTTCAGACGTTTCATAATTAGCTGACATCTTCCTCCTACTATGAAGCTTTTCTAGAACTGAGAAAAATAGGAGTCTTCTTGAAAATATGTGCACTGATTGCTTCTGTTCAGAAGTTTAGAACAAAAACCACTTTACAGCAGCTAAAAGCCAAACATCTGCACCAGCTGATAGTGGATTTGTCCTCTGATGGGATTCTGAGCAGCAGCAATGTTTTAAAACTGCATTAGCAGTTCAGCTTACCCACAGCCCCCAGCACACCAATAAACTATTAGTGATTAATTATCTCTGCATAGCCAAACACTGAAATGATTTTTTTTGTTACTAATTACACATAAAAGTATCCTGGGAAGGTTCTCACTTTTCCAGAAACTTTTGATCAAGCCAATGGGACCTGCTTGTTTGAGAAGTGCACTAATGCTCAAAGATAATGCAGTATCAGCCCCTTCCATCTGACGTGTTCTCATTTTTGTATTAGTCAACTGTTCAATAATTAGCTCAAAGGTTTTTCATTCTCAGTAAAAAAAGGAAATTATGAACTGTTGATTAGAAAGATACCTGGTTTGGGACACCAAAAAGATATGAACTACTTTTAATGAGCCGGTAACATTCAAAAATCATTTGTAAAATCAAAACAAGAGTCCTCCCAAATTATTTTATCCTTCATTTAGCAGATCAAAGTGGTTCCTTTGTTTCAATTTATGAACTGGGCATGGCACCACACATTAAAACATTTTAAAAACAAAAATACCATTTAGTTCTGTGCAAGAAAGGAGGGTTTGAGAGATACATTAAACCAGCAACACCCTCAACAAGGAAAAAAAAATAAATCTGTCAGTAATAGGAAATCAGACTCAAGTTTTAAATAGCTTTGGAACCCAGAGGCAAGAACTCCAAGCATTTGCACTGATAAGGAACACAGTCCACGAGTCCTCTTTAGGTTGCAATAGGGCTTATTCCTCAGCAAACCACATTTCTAAAGAACACAGCAATAAAATTAATTATGACACAAAACTACCCTCTTTTAACCAAGAGGTTACTTTGTTTTACTTCCTATTGTTGCTTTACTCTTCTTTTACATGGGCACTTCTGGTTTGCTACGAAGCGTAGCTTGAGAGATTTTGCGTGACAAGGGAAGCAGAGCTGAGGCGGTGGGAGGATCAGGAGTCTCAAAATGTTACTTTATTTATTTATTTTATTTCTTTTCACCAGAGTGGCACTGTTTTGTACTCAGATTTCCCTCGCTGGCAGGTTGGGAATGGCCACAGGAATGGTGGAGTGGCTCTCAAGAGACAAGACATCCCCAGAGCAGCTCGACTGGGAAGGAAGCCCATGGCTCCAGAAGAACATCACCCAAAGGAGTAACAGCCACTGAGCTGGGATGTCCAGAACAGCCCAAAAATCCCCAACCTCACCCTAAATCAGGGCCCTGAAGACATCAGCCCTATTGGTGCTCTAGATGAGCTCCCCCCAGAACAACTACCAATGCTAGCAGCAGCAATTCAAAGCTACTGGAGATAAAGAAAAGATGATTCTGGAGTGGTTCCTGTCAATCTCTGCCCCATCCTAGAGATCCCGAATCTCAGGATCCACATGGAAACTGGACAGCCAAGGATTAACATAGCCAGATGGTGTTTAGAACACTTGGAACAACACTGAGGGTTCTAAAGGAAGGTATTCACAGAAAAAAATCAGTGGTGCTCTCTGAAAACACAAATAGCTAATTTATAAGCTGGTGCTTTACAACTCTCTTCAACACAAGCCTGCAATGAACTGCTACAAACAGGTCCCTTTGGGTAAAGAAAATTGAAATTCCATTCTTTCACGAACCTAAAGGGATTGTCTCTGTATCCTTTCTGCTGGACTGCAATGTGATGTGTTCCTCCAGAGCAGGAAATGATTCTCAGGCACATGAGAGCAGACCTGGCCCATTTACAGCACATGTGCATGGGACACACAATCCTCCCCCAGCTACACATTCTCCTTCCCACCCAACTGTTGCTCCTATTCAAGCCAGGGCAAGGCAAAAAGAAAAAAAAAAAGTGGGAAAATGAGTCCACAAGCATTAAACACAGCACCTCTGATATTACACAGACACACTTCTGACTCCTCTTTCCACCCCTGCACTTTGCCAGCCTCCACCAGTGCTTTGATTTCAGTCCATGCTTTTCCCTGGAGCTTCCTAACACCACTTCCACTGCCTTTTCCATGCCCAGTTCTCACTGCTGCTTACAAATTCTTCAAGCACTTTCATGCCAGAGAAATTCCTGGCAAATCAAAGAAAGCTGATGATTTTTTAGGATGGGTCAGATGCCTGTTTACATTAAGATGAGTCTGGAGATTGTATTTCAAGTAAAACTGACCACTTTAAATCAACTTTTAACAACTTTGAGGCACTGCAGAGTTGTCTTGTGCCTGGTTTGTTGGTGCAATATGCCAGAGAGACATTTGCAGCCTGATTGGTTCCTGTAAAGACTCATTAGTCCAAATGACACTTTTCTGTGGGTATTCTGATAAATTAACAGAACTGTTATAGTCAGGATTTTGCTATTATTTTAGCTCTACTCGGACAAACTGTTATATAAACCAAAATGACTTATTTGCACTCCTTATCTGCTACATTAGATGTTTACAAGAAACACAGTTCTCACACCTGAAGTGATCTATGAAAACAAATGCAGAGGTCTAAAGAAGCTCAGATGGAGGTGAACTATTTCCCATTCTATAAATTTAATAAATGAAATTAAATATGTACAAATATTAAAAAATAAAATTGGAAGGCTACCACTGAAATTGCCTTTCAAACACTTTTCAGAGTAAACTCTGGAAGAACATTTTTCCTAATGATAAACTACAGAGAAACTGAGCATTACTGGGAGTATAAAAAACCGCATTTTAATTTCAGCTTAAAGTGTAGCACTAAAAGAAGAAAATATCTTATTAAAGCAAAGCAGTTATAGATGCACTGTATATTTCCTAAAGGAATCAGACAAATGCCACCCAGCAAGACTAACTGCTTTAATAAACTGCATTTTAAAGTGAAGGCAGAAACTGCCTAGACAAAACCTTTAGAAGCTCTTTCCTACTTGGAATCTTCTCTTCCCTGACTCCAGGGAACAAAGGTGCCTTTTCAGGCATTACAGGATACCTCAGAAATCTGCCTGGGGCAGGCAGGCAAGGCAAGAGCTCTGGAGCATCCTCATCCTTCTCCCCCAGCAGCCAAAGGCCACAGAGGACACCCCAGGAGCCTAAACCAGCTTTGGATTCCTGCAGGCAGCTGAGGTGAATCCAGTTCACACGGAAGTTTTTAGGTCTCTTGCTCTGCCTCAATTCCCACTGAACTCACACTTCTCCTTACAGTGATTTTAGGAAAAAACAGAATTTTTCAAGAAATCTGCATCTCTCAAAATACTTCTGTATTTGATGAAAGCGCTTTTAAAGAATGTTCACTTATTGTCTTGCATTAATTATAATTTAGTATCCAACACAACCTTGGGTTGTTTTGGTGTGTGGGGAAAGACAAGGTGTTTAAATCTGATTGAACAAGCTGAGCTTACCAAGCATCAGGGAAAGAAGATGACTTTGGAATCAAATGCGGGAGAGAAAAGAAACTTTAGAGCCCTCAAATGACAGCTGCTTGACCGATGTGACATCATTAGGTTTTCACGTTTAACGTTCAGATAAGCTTAAAAATGGAAAATTATGGCAAGAGAACCCAAAGGCAAGTCATCAGGTAAAAAATAATCAAGCAATGCCTTCAGAGAGCTTATTAAGCCATGGAATTTTATTTATACAGACTGTTTTCCGTATTAACGTGCACACATATCCTTTCAGATTTATTGTAATGAAGCACAAAGTCTAAAATTTCCATCAAAGGGAACAGCGAACAAGTTTTTGAAACAATTTTATCTTTATGGAATGTCTGAACAGTGGTAACTGTGAAAGACTTTCTTTTAGGTTCCTATGCATTTTCCATTTTTAGGACATTTTTTAGGAAAAGACCTAAAAATGTTTCTTATCTGAACTACATCATATCATACTGAAGATCTTTTTCAGGCAAAGAAAAAAAAGCAGAATTCTTGAGGACAATTTACTCCTTTACTGAAGACAGGGAAGCGCCATTCATTCTTATCCCCCAAGAAAGATGGCAAAGAAAAAAAATACTTTTTCTAGTTAAGTAACTACACTAAAATTTACTTTTGAAAAGCCCAGTGTTGTTTCACAAAGTATTTCTAGACTAACGTTATCAACCTGCTCTTTCCAAATACAAACTGGTAAACATTAACAGGAAGCAATTTTGAAAAGGGAGTTAACAAGAGGAATAATCACATCAAAGTTTGCAAGTTTAAAAATACTGATACTCCACCTAAAATACACCTGCTTTAACCAGGAAACCCTCCATTATCAGACCTGAGTATTTTACTTATGAGTGAAGGCAAATGTGTTTCCATAATTTCTATAATTTAGCAGAATATGGTTACTAGAATGCAATTTTTTTTAAAGTAATAAAGAAAAAAATCTGGTTATTACCACGTAATTTAACATAGTGTTGGTACCAATGTAGTTGGTATATGCACAAGTAAACAGAATTACGCAGGATATACTCAAAAAGCATGTCAGGAACAAACGCCCCAAAAAATTAGTAATAACAATAATCATCAAATAAAAAACCCCAATAAACAACAACTCCACTCATTCCTCTTCTGAAAAAAAACAACAAACAAAATAACCCCCCCTAAAAGTAAATCATAAATTATTATTTTTAAGGAGCAAAACATACAAACCACCTCTAGATCTCGCTCCCCCTTGCATACAGTGCTCATCAGTGTCATTTGCACAAAATCTGCTGAGATTTGCTTGGTGCACACACAAAGCCAAACAATCGATTTTCTGGCCACTAAAAACTTAACATAAACCGTATTTTCAGGGAATAAAGTTACAAAGGAGGAACATGCATGGAGCACCAGCTTTAATCCAAATGAATGCCACACGCAAATTGTGATCTCTTAACATTTCCTACCGCAGGTCCCACTCACTCCTAGCTAAAATCAGGTGGCTAACATGGATATGGATAATTTAGCAATAATTTAGCAATAATTTAGCAATACCATCTTTCTCATGAACAGCGCTTCTCTGTGTAAGAAAAGCTCCACTGTGGGATCACATCTACTCACATGAAAAATTGGGAACCATTGGTATGTTTCCCTCGGTTTGCCATTGACAAAAGGAACGCTCTGTCATGTTTGAGAATAAAGTTTTCATCTGTTTGAAGAAAAAATATGTTTGTCAGATTTTCCCCGGCAAGGGAGGCAGGTTGTTTTCTTAGTAATTTATGGATGCTACAAGGAGAAATTCTGCTGCTGCTGGAGAAATGTGAACAGGTTGGAGAAAAAACAACAATCTGGTTTAAACAAATCTCTTATAAGTTACACTTGAGACAAAGCATTGCTTCTTAAAGAAAATGGTTCAGATATAGTACGAACATTTCTAATTAAAAGTAATTAAAGTCGCTATTAGTATCTACAATAAACATTTGGATTTAAAACCAGCATTATTTGGGTAAGAACAAGATTGGTAGAATTACTGACATTCTAAAACAAGAATTAACAAACATGATACTGTTATTGACAGCCCAGGTGGAAAATCAGGAGAAAAAGCCATTTATTTTCCTGGTACAGCACACTAAAAGATGCCACCTATCCATTCAAAACTGGAACTCTCAAAACATAAAAGGAAAATAAACAACAACCCTATATATCTGAATCAAACTATAAAATCCATTAAGACTAAACTGAACATGCATTTTATATTGCAATGAATTAAAGAAGAGTTCTGGTTGCACAAAACCAGATCTTCTCAAGGTCATTTCCAAGGATAAAAATACTAATTTGAGTGTACAAAGCTATTAATTTTTAGACCACATATCAAAACACAATCCTGCATATTTAGCACTCACCGTGAGAAACAAACCCTGAGCAACTTCTTAGCAAATGGACCAGTTCAAGGCTTTCCTTGACTAAAAACTTGAATACTTCAATGTCACACTGTGTCTCTTTTTTAAGAGAAACTTAATTTCATGCACTTAACCAGAGCTACCAATAACACACACAGAACCAGGGGCTGTATATAAATATATGGAGTGTCTTAACTCTTGAATATCACAGGCACCATCTGTCTTTTTCAAGAAATAATTGTATGTCTTTAAACAAATATTCTATAAACTCACCATTTTCCTTCCAATGGATTTTTAAAATTCGTAAGTGAAAATTTACCAATTCTTTGCAAGGAAAATGACTTGTGTAGCATATAAATAAAGTCAAACTCTTTCAGAAATGAACCCTAAGCATACAAACCTTGAGTAGGGAAGGGGAGGCAAAGGGACATGAACAAAAGAAGAAATCACTGTTTAGAGCTGGAATTATGCCCGAATTCTCTCTCAGAATAAGTCATTAACCCTCAGAAAGGTTAGACACAGAACTCTTCACTTTTCCAAGCAATACAGATATCCATCTACAAAGGGACTTAGCAGTTGTCTATATATTTACTAGGGAGGGGACAAGGGAACAGAGTTTGAATTTGTGTTACTGAGCTTTTGTCTCTTACCTTTTCATTTTGCAAAAGACCACATTCTCTATAAACAAAAGAATATGTTGACAGTTTTAGGCAGGAAGATAGGAGTTTATTCATGAATAAAGTTGCCTAGCCTCCATGCTGAAAGTCATGTTTAACCAATAATGTTAGCCTTAATTAATTGTCAATTAAAGTTAAATATTAACAAAAAAAAATTATCCGAAAGTCATGCATATAAAAGGAATTCTCATGCAACATTAGTTTCATGCAAAAGGTGATCTATGAGTGGACCTGTTTTCATTAAGTAGTTTGGGAATCAAGACTTGTTTATCTCAGAACTGAACAAAGAATCTGCAAAGATGTATTTGTTCTTACCTTTAAAATAGCCACCATAAATAGATTCACCTCCTTTTCCATTACCTACACATTAAAAAGCAGCAATTAAAACTTTTGTTTCATTTATGCAAAAGCTGTGCCTAACATTCCACCAGCATTTGACTCTCAAAACGGGCTATTCCCTCTTCATACTCATTTGATCAGGCACAGGATTTCAGGACACAGTGAAAACAGGTATTTTGGTAAGGACAGGTATTTCAGGAAAGGATTTACTGCAGGGAAAGAAACAAAAAGAACCTGGAAAACTCCTTTTGGAGATTTTAAAAACACTTCCAGATCATTCACTTCTTTATTATTATTTTAAACTTATTCAGTTACATTCCTGTACCAACAAAACATCACCAGTGTTGTCTCTACAGCAGACACAAAAGTGAAAAGCAATTAAGGTCACAGTTTGGATTGGAACTGTTTTAATAAGATGGAATATCATAAAACCCTCCAGTGAGGATTTTTAACACTTTTCTAAACAAATATTACATGAGTTGAAATATTTTAGAACTTTAAAAATTAACAAAAGAAATAGGTGTGCTATGCTACAGCAAATGAAAGATTTTGATGGCATTGTTATACTTTCATGGTATTTTCTAAACTTACATATTATGACCACATTATAATGACATAAATTACAGTATTTCTGTCCCATTTAAAACTTTTCAGTTTTAAAAGCCCATTTTACCTTCGCTGAAGTCCCCACCCTGAATCATGAAGTTTTTAACCACACGATGGAATGTGGTGCCTTTGTAGCACAGCTTCTTTCCAGTTGTTTTGCCAATTCCTTTTTCACCTGCAAGAAGGTGAAACAAAGAGTCTACAGATTGTCACTCAACAAATTCCAAGGGTTTCCCCTCCCTAGTTCTAATGGATGTGGGAGTCACCAAAACAGCAAAACTGTAAAAGATAACACAGTCCTATCTGATGCCTTTTTACCACCCACAAAGGGGATCTTTACAAGGGGACTCTCAGGTGAAAATTAAGTTCTTTCTTAAAAAAAATTTCCTTCCCTCCCTCAAGCAGCAGAGTGTTAATCTATTCAGGATGATTTATAAGAAAACAAGAGTTCAGGATAATAGTGCGTTTACTGTTTTCTGTGGTTACAGCTACACTCCTATGCAGCTTCCAGAATCCTTTTCAAACCACTCACACATCTGGATGTGCCAGATGATTCCCAGGAGAAAAATCTGAGCTCAAAACAGGTTTCAACTCGGTTTCAATGGGAACCATGCTTGGAAAAGTGGGATTAAGCTACTCCAAGCTTCCACACCTTCACTAATCCATGCAAAGTATCAGGCCACCCCTTAGTGCAAGCTGCAGATCAGGAATACTGGCAATTTTTGAGTTAGGTGATCCCAGAACCCCAAGTTTCATTCTCATTTTGGCCAAAATTCAGAAGAAAAACTGTCCTGGGCTTGTGGATGAGGTTATTATGACTGGGAGGGCTGAAGTCCTACACTGTAGGTTCATGAAGGATTTAAATTGGTCAAGAGGCATTGACTTGAGCTTCCCAGAAGAGGGGAGCTGGCAGAACGTGGCAATTAACAGTAATAGGTTATAATAATATTATATACACTGTGCAACAGTTAAAATCCCACATAATCCACATGTACAGCAGATGCTGTGTAATGAAACAATCAGCAGGATAAATAACAGCACAAATAACCCCAAAGTTCAGTTTCATCCCATCACGGGTTATGGAACAGGAATTTGACACTGGGTTAGAGAACATTCAACCAAATGCTCTGCACCATGCAGCACTCTCAGAAATGCAGGTACACTCATTACCCAGAGCCAACACTCCCCTTCTGCAATCTATTACTCTGCCACTCAAAATTAACTGACAGCTCAATCATCCCAAATTTGCCACTGCAAGCCCATCACTGCCAGGATGAGGGCAAACAGCAGTTTGTGGCACAAAACCCACTCAGGGCATTGCTGTTTATCATCCTTCACTCACAGAATACAAGTTCTTTTCCATGACTTTCCACAGCCACAATCCAAGCCTCCTCCTACCCCATTTTTGTTTTCCACATGAGCTATGCAGGCAAAGCTATTTATTACAGGGATGGACACACTCCTCTTCTCCCCAAACATGCCCCTCTTTGCTACAGCACTGAAAACCTCTCATCAAACAACACCATGGAATATCAGCCTGCATTTTTCGTCATGTTTCAGGATGCCCCTCAGGGCTATGGATAATCCCCTTAGAGAATGGGATCCTGCATGGCATTTGACCACGTAATTGAGCTGCTACCCTGAGATGGGAGCTTTGGCCATGGCCAGAAGTCACAGTCCCTTTTTGTGCTCCCCTTTGCAGTACTGCCAGTACTTTCCCAGTCAGGTAAAAGACAGATCAGCTGTTCCACTGCTAAGAGCTGTAGCACCTCCCTAAGATCAGACACCTTTCCACAGCAACCAGTGCAACATCTGTAGGTTCAGCCTCTCTACTGTTTCAGGTCAAACACCAGCCTCATTCTTTTTGCTCTAAACATGCATGAATTTTGTCTGAAAAAGAAACAGCACTGTCTTTGAGCCCCATCTACTTACACCCTTCCTGCCTAAGCAGCTTCTTCCACGCACTGCAAATCCCTTGGAAATGGGATGGCAGAGGAGAACTCACCTGCCCTATTAACACCCGAACTGGCTGCAGCTCAACGTGACACATTTCGAATTTGGGGCCAAGTGGTGCCTGTTTGAGATTCAAAGGGAAGCTCCTGACAAAGCACCACAGCAGATGGGTCTGTGATTATGCCATAGGTGGGCAGGATCTGCAAGTGCCAGTTTGCAAGTCCAGCTGTTGGAATTCAAAAGCAGGAGCCTCTCTCTATCTGGGCAGACAGGGACCTTTCCAGGGGCCACATCTACCTCTGACAGCAATGCCAGAATCACTCTGTCCTCCTCCATCTGTCCTGCCAAAACCAGCCTGGCTTGATGATGGCTTTATGGAGATTATATGGTCCAGAATGGGAAGCATCCCCTCTCCATTATAATTTACCTCCTCAGGTGGGCACAGGCCTTGCATTTGGCTGTGGTTTGTACTTGCACAAACAATAACTATAAGTAACAATAAAAATCTGAAATATCAGCTACGTACCCGAGCACAAGCAAAGGAAGTTTTTACAAGTCTTCGGACAAATGTCTGAGAAGAGCTGAAACATAATTCGACCAACTGGAAAATAATTAAAAAATAACAATTAGATTCTTAGAACTGTTTGGACTAAGAAAATCTGCATATAAATACATCTGTGTGTTTTAAAAATGTAATTTACTGAGAAATGTTCTTAATATCAAGCAGAATAAGAAAACATCTAAGTATGTATATATTAAAACAAGCAGCAAAAACAGTAACATAATTGAAGAAAAAAGAACATTAAGCAATATCATTACATCCAATTTATCAGAAGTCCTAGTGATTCCATTGTGATTTGAACCCAGAAAGCCATGCTGATTTACTAAAATAGTTTATCATGTCAGATCTTTTCCATTTTGAAAATGATTTCCCATAAATACAGGTCCTCAGACAGCTGGAGCAATTCCCTCCCCAATTACTATGTTTATACAAATACATTAATAATCACATTTCCACAGTTTTCCCTGTGATCATTATCTGAAAAGTCCAACTGGCTTAGTTCCATATTGTGCTGAGGATTACAGATGCATTGGCACTCTTGGCCTAAAATCCTTTAGTTTAAAAAAACCCAGAGAAGATGAAAGGCAAGCAGGACTAATGCTCCACTTGCCAGATACTGTGAACCAAATACTTTCCTTTGCTACTGGTGGTAGCTGTGCTATGTGCCTTTCAAAACTACTAAAATACTGCTGAAAAGTGGCTGAATATAAAGAAAACTATTTTAAAACTGATTTATATTTTCTATTTTATTTTCCATGAAAATTGGGATATCCAGTACTAGAAAGACCCCCCCCAAAAGAAACCACTCCCAAATACATGAAATCTTTAAAAAATACATAATTAATAAAGAAAAAAACGGGTATCTTGCAGATTGTGAGATAATCCATACAAGTCACATTGTCAGGCAGCATTACAAGGACACAATAATCTGTCAATGAGCACTACACTCTAGTGGTGCACACTGGTAAGACTTCATAATTTTACAAAGTAACTACTCCAATAACTTCCATTTTCTTTCCGTGAAATAAAAAAAAATTGAAGTTCAAGTGTATTTCATTCTATACTTAATCACCAAAGAAAAATCGAGAGGATCCTAAAAATCTGCATTCAATTTTAAGGCTTTGTCCAAATATATGCAATTATAACACTGCGAATTGTTGGTTCAGAAAGGAAGAAATAACACCATCAATACTTTGTACACGTAGATAAAAATTCAAGATGCCTTGAGCTGTTGAAATGTCTGCATCTCATTAACTGCAGGAAGAATTCTGTAGCTAACACTATGACACGACTGCTATTTGTAAGTGAAGGAACCATTCTAAGCTGTGGGGATTGAAGATTCCTACAAAGAACACAACAGAGCAGAAAGATTAGGAGAAGAGTTATCAATTTTCAGTACAGCCCAGGAATTCCAGAGAGCACAAGTCCCATTCCCCTTCCTCTGCTGCAAAAGCACCAAACTGAACAGTGACCAAGTGCTTTGGAAAGCTATGTACAGATTTTACAGAATCGCAGGAGAGAACCCCAGAATGGTTTGGGTTGGAAGGGATATTAAAGATCATCCAGTTCCAGCCCTCCTGCCATGGCAGGGACACCTTCCACTATCCCAGGCTGCTCCAAACCCCAACGTTCAGCTTGGCCTTGGACACTTCCAGAGATCCAGGGGCAGCCACAGCTTCTCTGGGCACCTGTGCCAGGGTCTCCCCACCCTCACAGGGAGGAATTTCTTCCTGGCAGCTCATCTAAACCTACCCTCCCTCAGCTGAACACCATTCCCCCTTGTCCTATTACCCCATGCCCATGTGAGTTCTCTCCAGCTCTCTTGGGGCCCCTCTAGGTCCTGCAAGAGACTCTAAGGTCTCCACAGAGCCTTCTCTTCTCTCAGCTGAACAGCCCCAACTCTCTCTGTCTTCACAGGAGAAGATTCCTCTCACATTCACTGTGTGAAATAACATACGACACTTTCCAGGGAAAAAGCTGTCACTATTCCCATTCCACTCTCCAGCCCAGCTGCTGCTTCACCAAGGTGCCAGCTGCCAAATAACTGAGGGGTGTTAGTCCCTGCAGGCTCCAGAAGGGACTTTCACCCTGCAGCACAAAGTGTAGAAGGATTCTGGTTGCAAGCCCTGCTCACAAACCCACCACATTCAGCACCTGAAGCAGCAGACACCACTTCTGTGTTCCACTGGAAGAACTCATGTTCTTGCAGATGACAAGGGAGAAGATGGAAGAAGACATTCCTAACTAAGGTATCGGTTTCAGCAGTATTTTACACCAGTGCTTTGTCAATAACCAAGTGTGCCAGGAGTTCACAGAATCACAGAATGATTCGTGCTGGAAGTGACCGTCAATCATCCAGTTCCATGGGCAGGGACACCTTCCCCTGGATCAGGCTGCTCCATGCCCCATCCAGCCTGGTCTTTTCATGCCCTTCCATTCCTACAAATTGTAATGTTCATATCCAACATCCCAAGATTACAGATCCAGTTTAAAAGATAAGGGCTCTCTCCTCCATAAAACCTGGAGCACTGCTTACCCAGTTGGATCCAGCCACAGAAAATGCTGCCGTCTGCTCCTAAGACACGAACCACACACTGTGTATCCATCTGCTGGGTTACTGTCTGCATTTTACTTCAGCTGCATGAATACCATTATCACTGAAAGGTTATATTTTCCACTGACAAACAGGCAATTAGATGTGCCAGAGAAAGATCAAATATTTTCACACCTCGGTCAAAGATGCATGAAATAACAGCTGTTAATAAAAAAATTAATAAAAGTATGTATGATTAGAACCTATGAATCTTTCTCTTGCCTTCTCCCTCAGAAAAAAGAAAATCTCATTTTAAACTTAGAGCTGAGGTATATGCTGATACAACACAGATAAAAAAAGCATTTTAGATGCTACTAATTTCCTCAGATTTAGACACCTCTTCTCTGAAATGATCCACCTTCATTGCAGAGACAGAATTTCCAATGCTTTCTTCAGCTTCATTTCCCTGATGCAAAGGTTAAGTTATCTGATTAGGGAACAAGCTCTCTGTGACTAACCATAATATTTGAACAATAAATTAAAACAAACAAACAAAAATTGCTAAAATGAGCCAGCTGAGTAGGCAAAGGCTGCTCACAAACCTACCCAGAGTCCTCAGCTGGCTTTAGCCAAGAAATGAGCCTGCACAGATACCTCAATTCCAGGCTAAAGCAAAAAGTTCTGGGATTACATTCGCATATTTTTTATAAAACAATAATTTGATAAGGTATCATTTGTTAGCAGGCTTTGAACTTATATTTTTAAGAATTAGAGTAAGTGGTGAAAAAAATATATACATTACATACAGCAAGTGATGCCTATATGAAGTCTAAGCTGTTTGGAAATTTGATAAAGTGCTCTCTGCAGCTAATGAGCTGTACCAATTAGAGAAATCAGAACGCAAAATGATCAGAAAAATCAAATTTCAGAACTCTATCTTCAAACTAAAAAGATGAAGTTCTTTTTCTTTTGAACTCCTTAATTTTCCAGCTGAAGAAGAACTACTACTTGATTCAAATTAAGTGGTAAAAACTGAGGGTAGGAATATCCATGCTATACTGAAATAAGGGCTCCTGCTAGCAAAGCTTACTAAAATAACCATTGATTTGAAATGTTTATTGTTTTGAAGGTAAATCCTCCAATTTGGCTGCTTAACTTTTTGGGAAAAAACACCCTTGGGAGCCAAACACACATTTTTCCCAAGTTATTTTCCAAGTACTGTGAACTGTTTTGCTACATTTTATTACGTTTAGACCACACAGGTATCAAATTCAACTACACATTCCCAAATAAACCTGGTTATTCAAAACTGTTTCTATTGGACTTTACCTTTTCTCGGTTTCTTAGAGTAAACCAAACAAGAGGTACTTTTCCCACTATCAGCAGGAATATCCTGCTGAAGGAGAAAGCAGGGATTGCAACCATTAAGACAGTGATGCACAGCCCAGGATGGCTGCCAAGGGCCCAAAGGCTCAGACAGATTTGCATACAAGTTTAAATAACAGCTCACTAAAGGACCCTATTTGAATCTATTAATTTGTTTATCCCTAAATCTGTGAGCGTTAAGGCACATAAATTATAAAAGAAGGGCTTCAAAGTAGAAATGTGGCTACAGTTTTCAAGGAAAGAAAAGCTTACTGTGGAACAAGAATAGATTTTATTCAAACGAGAGTTTCAAGAATGGATGCCCCGTTCCCCTCAGCAGGGATCTGTAGTTCTGACACATTAACACTTTGTTAACACCTCCTTACCCCACTTGCATTCCTTCAAGGAAAACCTCCATAAAACTTCTTTCCCCAGCTCTCTACTAAACCCATTCTGCCACAAACACCACCTGAAGTTCTCTCCATTCCCTTCTTCCATGGTCTCCACAAAACCAAACTCATTTCAGTACCGCACCCTCCAAAGATTCCCTGAATTTCCCGGAGATATGGAAATGAGAGACAGCACTCTGCCTTCTCCTGGCAGGAGAGGCCGATCAGTTTATCCTCCATTTACCCATCCAACTTGTTCCAGACCTCAAGGGGAGTATTCCATCTTGCACTGACAACAGCAATTCTACACGACGACTGGAACAATTTTTATTAAACCAGGTCCTTTCAAATCTCCATCTTATCACCTCTAACAGGGGTTCTCCGTATGGGAACCCCCTTGGCTCCTGTTGTTCCAAGCTGAATTGCCCACGGGTTCATAGACAGCCAAAGTGCTGCTCTATTTTCGGACAATCTGCAACTTTTTTCCCTTCTGAAGCCTAAAAAGTTAATGTTAAGCCATTTCTGTCTTTGGGAAAGGTAATAAAAACTCCATAAGGTATCACTGGGTCTATTACTGGAGGCACAAAACAATGACTTCTGCAGTGGATCTCATTTCACATAAATTCGTAACAGGTGAAATCCCAAAATATACCAAACTTCAGTCAAAAGTGACTAGAAAGAGAGAAGTAAGGGAAGACCAGACTGACTGGTAAGGGGAAGGAGATACTGCAGGAATGAAAGAAACTGCAGTGTAACAAATCAGTGAGCCAGGGGTCAAACAGTAACAGCAGACAGGAGAAAGAAATGGGGGGAAAAAAAAAAAAAAA
>VZTX01020998.1:0-18846 GCA_013400915.1 Pardalotus punctatus | reverse complement strand
AGCACTGGGGCCGCCGGTCCTGCCCCCCCATGGCCGCCCCTCGGCCTCGCCACCTGGACACAAAGCAGAGGAGCCCCCGCGGTCCCTCCCTCCGTCCCTCCCTCCTCACCCGGGGGTTCAATTACAGCGGGGCGGCTCCGCCTCAGCCCCGACCCCGGCGGCGGGGGAAACTCGCTCTGAGGGGAAGCGGTTCCTGCCGCGAGCGCGCAGCCGGGCTCGGCGCCGTCAGCGCGGCCCATCCCCTCCTTCCAGCCGCTTCCCACCCTCCCTTTTCCCGGGGTTTTACCTGGCGGCTCCGGCGCTTTGTCCCCTCNATAATAATAATAATAATAGTGATGTGAAAAATAAATCCAACTCTTAAGTCATGCTGTCCCGGGATGGGGGGAGAAAGGGAGCGGCGCCATGAAGGGAAGGGGGTCGGCGCCCTCCTAGACATGGCGTGACCAAGCTCCCCCGTTGCCGCGGGGATAAATGTTAAAAAAAAAAAAAATCCAACTCTTAACTCATGCTTTCCCCCTATGGGAAATGTAATTGCCTGTAAGTGGTAGGCTGTGAGTTTTAATCCTGGAAATAGCGGCTCGATTACCTGTGGTGTTTTCCCCTTCTGTAAAAATGGGAGTGGAGATTTTCTTGCCTGCTTGCCTCCCTCTTTGAACGCGGCTCGGGGAGGAGGAAGGGGCTTTACAGAATACGTAACGAGAATAAATAGCATCATCAATAACCTTTGCAGAATAAAAAGAATTAATTAATAACCGAATAAATGACCTGTACGGAATAAATAACCCCCAATGGTGGGGGTATCTCACTGCCCTGACCCCTCACGCTTATGGCCGTGCAGGGCTGTGGAGCTGAGGGAGGCCCCCAGCTCCTTCACCCCTTTAATTTGAGGAGTCTGAGATGACTCTCCATGAAAGAAAAAATATTTTTTGCAACTATAAATAAGCCCTCAGATGATTATGTATGGAAAATGTTCCCTGCAATGTGTTCCTGGTTCCCCCTCAGGATGAGAACATGGCAGCAGCAGGGCCAGCCCGGGATCATTCTGTCTCTTGCTCAGCCTCAGTCTTGCTGTGTCTTAGAAACCAAAAAAAATGTAAACCAAATACACTTTAATGATTGCAGCAGGCCATAGGTTATTTATTTTACGTTGGGGATGTTGGACTATGCTGGAGTGTGGAAGCGGTAATGAGCAATTGAAGCGTCAAACTGTTCAGGAAGGAGAATTAAAAGTGTAAATCCTCAGCCTAACACATCCTTCAGGCCAAGTTACTTCACACGGAGGATGCCCAGAAGCTTAAAACAGTTTTGTTTCTTAATTTAATTTATATAAATACTCCTGTAACAGTGCCTTTATTAATTCCAGAAAGAAGTTTCTTTCTAAGCAGGAAGGACACGCAGTCCTCAGCACTCAAAAAACGAATTATTTCCAATGCTTCCCAGAAGTTGTACAAACCAGAACTCTGCAGTAATTTTACCTGGCAGAAGTATCTGCAATTATGTCCTTGTCTGAGGAGAAATTCAGAGGTTTTGGATGAGAAAAAAAAAAAACCTGCTGAGAATAAAGTAGCAATGCTGAAATCACAGGATGTTTTAGCCGTTGAGTATGCAGCAAAGTGGGATTGTTTTAGATGTAATTCATCTATAGTTTAATGGCTGCTGTCACGATAGTGTTTGTGTATCTCATGAAGTTTTAACAGCCAGATTCTGTCATTCTTTATTAGATCTAATAACACAAGATTGTGCAAGTGGTCCCTCAGGAGTCCTGTCACTGGAGTTGTCACAATGGTTTGCTGGTCCTTGGGGATACTTACAGGGTAAGCTGTCAAAAAATGTGAAGAAAAAAATGTAGCAAGTCTGGTCCTAAATTATTTAGCTGTGAAATGCTCTCATAATGTAGAAGGGTGTTATTTGCCTCACTTTTCCATGGTAGCTGAGAAATAAAGCTCCTGGGAAGTTGAGTTGCGGGAGGTCTGCAGGAATTAAAATTTGCAAAAATTAAAATTTGAAAGCACCTCTCCTTGATTTCCATAATCTTCAAATAAATTATTAATTCCCTTTCTTGGTTTTCTGTCCTCAGAACATGAACTTGCTGAAGGTAGACGAGCAAATAAATAAGCAAAAAGTCTCAAAAAAGACATGGAAATGTGCTGCTCGCTCTTGATGAAAATAGCAAGGATTGTGAGCAATAAAAAAAAAAAAAGTTAATTTCAAGCCCTGATTATTTTAATAAAGAAGCAAATTGGAAAGACGTTCTGATGCCTCAGGAGATAAGCTCTTAAGATCATGTCTAGGACTAGAGCTGATAAATATGCAGCTTGGTGGAAGAAAGAGATACCCAAAAAAAGAGTTTCCGAAGCACATCTGAGGCCGGTGTTTTGAAAGATGAAACGCTGAGTTACAAATGAAGATATTTTTCCTCGTGTCCCTCTCTGGGAGCTGCTGCAGATGCTGCTCTGGTCACATCCTGTGTCCATTGAAAGCAGTAACAAAGTCCCCTTTGATGGCACTGCCTCTGGCTGTAGGCTGTGTGAGGGGGATCACACTCAGCACAGTTATAAATAATTGCTTCTGGATCATTCTAGTTTTTGATAAGCCATCAATTTGTGAAATGCCCCCTTTTACAGGCTAAAATTCTCCTAGCTATTTTCCAATCCGAGTCCTAACTTTCGTGCACATCGAGATCCGCGGATCCAACTTTATCCTGCCTCAAATCAATCTTAGAGACTTCTTAGTGGTACAATTTATGCCTGAGAATCCATGTTGACAAATCTTGGCTGGAAGCTGCATTCTCTCCTGAAACAGAGCCTGCTTGGCTCGGGGAGGTTGAAAAGTAGAAGGGTACAAAGGCACTGTGGAGCAGCTGCAGAGCCTGCAGGCATTTTGGGGTAAAACTGCTTGAATTGGGGCACAGACTTTCATTTCCAAAGTGTCTTCGATTGCCTTCATAACAATTAGTCTCCATGTGGCCATGAAAGCTTGAACTAAGCAGCTTTTGTTCAGGTATTTGTAGAGGCTTTGCCTTATCTTTTTTGCAAATTGCGTATGTGGAACCTGAGACTACAATGGGAAATGAGGTTTTTTTTCTGAGCAACAAGTTGGTAGAGGGCCTGAGTGCCTAAAAAACCTCTTCTCTGCTCCTCTGTGGTGTTTGTTTCTTACGTAGTTTGTTACTTAAGGAGGAGACAGAATTTCAAACAAAGCTTTTCATTATCTCGGCCATTTGGGTTCGGGGCGGTGGTACTCAAAATACTTTTGTGAAACAAATTCACAGCTGCTTGTTTAAAATCTCACTCTTCAGTGTTCCATGCAGATTATGCTCCAGGAGGGATGCAAAGTGTTGACATCAGGAGAACTGACTCAGAGCAGTTCACCTGGGTCACCGAAGTTTTGAGTGTTGAAAGATAAAAAAAGAGCCAGAAAATCATACATTTAAATTAAAGAACTTGTGTTACTGAAAAACAAACAAGCATCTGAAGTGTTTCCTTCAGTCAGTCAGTCATGCAAAGCCATTTCTTTGGGTTTTGTAATGAAAAATAAATACTGCAGGCTGGAATAACTGAAAAGGGGCTTTAATTAGCCAAGCCTCAGTGCTGAGCACACAAGAAGTTAAAAGTGAAAGGCTGACAGGCAGTTTACCTGTTAAGCAAATGGAAATAGCTGAACGGGGTTTCATTAAAAAATCCCCAGGTCAGCATTTGAGTTTAGAGAGCTCAAGGGGAGGAAATGGCACGTCTCAAGCAAAACCTTTATCTTAGGACTTGTGTTTGCTGGAAAGGAGCGTGGATGTGGGGACACACTTGGACAGGTGACAGGGATCTCTGTAACCTCGGACATCCAAACGCTGCCTGCACTTCTCTTCACTCGGGCTTCCCTTTCCCCTGCGATTCCTGTGAACCCACTTAATACCTGAACCACTAACACACTTCCGAAAGGATTACTGAGCATCCCCCTCCCCCCGATCCTGCCCTGAAGATTTAGGAGTGTTTCCATCCCTGGCATGAGTAGGTGGCCCCATCTGCTATCCAGGCAGTAAACAGAATTTGTTAATGACTGCCCCAGCGTGATAGAAATATCAGCAACTCATTAATCCATTATGTGTGAATTGCTTAATGGGGCAGGGAATATTCCTGTGCTAGTGGCTTCTTCAGGCCTTGAAAGCTACATTTCATCCAAGCTGCTGCAGGATGATCCCCACCTCTAAAACCTTCCTCTCTACCTACCTGCTTATTTGCTCCCCTGCATTAGTATGAGTTCTCCCCAAATAATGTTACAAAAATACCTCCATTTTTTATATATTCTGCTGTGTGTAGACAAAGAGGTTGATCATTTTACATTTCCTTAACCAATAAATATCTGATGTGTGAGACAGTGTCTTGTGAATGTCTCAAGATCACACTGGGCCTGATCCAAACCCCCAAAGCGATTAATCATTTTTTCCATTTAGTTCAGGGGGGCTATAACTCAGGAATATTAAAAAAAAAAAAAAGCCCCACCCTGATGTCTTGCTAGCAGTCAAAACTATTCTTCATGCAAAGGCAGAAATATATTACCTCAGACATGATTTACCCACTCAGTAACACTCAAACTAGGTCAAAAACAAGAGGTTCGTTTATCCAGTATATAATTAAGCAGTGAAAGCTGGTGCCGCGGGAGATTGCGGAGGTTAATGACACCGTGTCTGCTTTTGCGTGTGGAGTCTTGCGTGGAAACCCCGTAAGTGGGGCGTGCTACCCAACAGCAGCACAAGGGAGTTTTTACCCTTTCCAATAAAATTAGACTGTTTGTGTTACTGTGTTCCTGCCATCTCCCATCTGTTTCCCTGCGCTTCTTGTCTCTCTTATTAAATCCTGAGCTCTCGGAATGGGTGACAACAGAGGGCTTTTGGTAGGGACTTTGACAACCTCGATCCGTCTACTGTCGGTAAAAGGGATAAGGCAATTTTGCCTAAAAGCCTGCTCTTGTTCAGAAGTGACACCAAGGCAGAGATTAGAAATAAAAAATGGTTCTGAGCAAGCAGAAAAGGAAAATGTGTGTGTATTGCTGGAGGCAGCCACACAACCCTGTAAGAGGCTTGGTCTGAAGTGTAATAACCCCAGGATCACTCCGATTCAAACTAATATTTAATTAATATCTTTTTGAGGGGAACGTGTCATGATGATTCCTCTCGCCTAGATTTTTTTCCTTTCTGTTTTCCCCTAAAGTTTAATTTACCTTTTTGCCTTTGCATTATTAAAGATGTGTAAACCCAGATCGATGTTCTCACCCAGCACCATCTGAGAACACTCTGTTATGCAGCTTGAAACGCTTGAAACTGAGGCGGCTCAGGTGCTTCAGAGCTTGTTAGCTTTAGCTCAGACAGCTTCTGCAGCCCGGTGCCAGCGCCGTGGCTCGCAGGAGGGATTGTTAATTAGCTGAGATGCAAATATATGTGGAGATTGAGGGCCCTGCCTGTGCTGGGGACCATCAGAGCAGCTCTGCAGAGCAGCACAGATTCATCGATTTGCTGTGCTGAGCCAGAAGTGACTTCACGTGGTGCTGGTGGGACACCTTGTCACTGCTGTCCCAACCTTCCTGCTTCCGGGGGTGTGACATGGGGCACAGAGAGGCTGGAGCTGGCTCCCAGCAGAACCAGCCGAGCTCTGCATCGCTCCCAGACCCAAACTAGCCCTGGAAAAAATGCAGCTCCGTTTGTATGCACTGCTGATCCTGAACCATTAAATCATACGGAAACCACGCTGACTCCACACAAAGCCATCTCAGGGACGGATAAATCCATACAGCTGCCAGTGCTTCAAAAATAAAGAATTCAAGGCACAGCACGAAGGGAACTGGGTGAAATGTAGTGGCCCCTGTGAACTGGGAGGTCAAACTAATTGATACAGTGCTTTGTTCTGGTGTTAAAGCGGTGTATCTGCAGCTGAGGCTCCAGAGCAGAGTGATAATAACAGCAAGAGCAGTGCCAGTAAGGAAAAACCGAGCAGTTGGCAGAGCCATGGCCGCAGCGAGGCGGGGAATTCTCGGCAGATATGAGCAGGCAAAAGGGAACAGCTCCCTGCACTCGACCTGAGGAATGAACAGAGAATCCTGGTAACAAGAGGGCACTGAAAGATTCAGGTCAGCAGGTCGAGGGAGGTGACTTTGCCCCTCTGCTCTGTCCTCCTGAGACCCCCCCTGCAGTGCCCTGTTGAGCTCTGGAATCCCCAGCACAAGAGAGATGGAGAGGGACTTTGGACAAGGGATGAAGTTACAGCAATAGGGGGAATGGCTTCAAACTGACAGAGGGCAGGGTTAGATGGGATATTGGGTAAAAATTCTTCCCTGTGAGGGTGGGGAGGCCCTGGCACAGCTTCCCAGAGAAGCTGTGGCTGCCCCTGGATCCCTGGAAGTGTTCAAGACCAGGTTGGAAGGGGCTTGGAGCACCCTGGGCTAGTGGAAGGTGTCTCTGCCCGTCACAGGGGGGTGGATCTAGGTGATCTTTAAGGTGCCTTCCATCCCAAACCATTCTGTGACCTATGCAATTCTGGCCTGTGGAGACAGGCAGGATGGATTCCTGCAGGGAGTTCCAGCAAAGGAGTGGGCAGTTTCTATAGGAGGAATGAAGGATTGCCAGAAGTCCTCGATTGGCACAGTGCCTTTAGAGAACAGCAGTAATAGAACATGCAGTGCCTCCTGGTAGCTGTGCTGGTAATAACCATCCAGATGAATATTGATGTTGATATAAATAAAGCTCTATGCAATTACCATCAGCTAAGGTTAGGAAGATATTATTTTTCCAGATTGAACAATTAAGTGCAGTGTGTGCACTTACAGATAGAGCAGGTTGGGAGAAGGGAAGGATTTATATTGTCTTCTGAAACATTCAACATGGGCCACTGTCAGAGACAGGAAACTGCATCGATCTGTTTGGGAATGACAATTTCTCTTTCCTGCAGCAGCAGCAGCAAAATATCCCTGCTGGGAGTTCAATGCCTCACTTAATTTGATACTAAAAGATACCTTGGCAGACAGAGATATATGAAACTCTGGCATGATGCAGTGAAAATCTTGTTTATGCCTCTGCATAGAAAGAGTTTGCCTTATGATAAGACAGGAGCTTAAAGTAAAACCTGAATGTAAACATGTAAATAAAATGTGAATCCGGGAGCAGCCAACCTCCAGCCTGCCTCCTTCCAATGCATGCCAAAACCTCCCCCCCAGGGTGAGAAATTACAACTGCCCATGTCAGAAAGCACAGAGAGATTTGAAAATCATGGAATAGTTTGAGTTGGAACAGACCTTTTAAAGATCATCTTGTTGCAGGTGTTATGTAGGTGAGGTATCCTGTACATACAACTTGGCAAAAGATGTTCTGATCAAATTGTGTGTTCCTGTCAGTCAAAGACAGATAAATGTTGCTGTTCTGATGGAGGATTATGGATCAGCTGGGAAATAATTTCTGTTACATTCTGCATCACCGTATTAGATTTAGTCCTGGTGCTCAAATCTGCCAAGTGTTTGTCCAGGGGATCTGCCTGGTTTTTGGGACAGTAATAATGAGTAACTAAGCCTTTTACCATCACAATAATAATGAAGTTTTAATGGTGAATTAAGGAACAGAATGAGGGAAAATCCAGCCATAAAACAGTTGCTGCCTGTTAGTATCTAACTAGGTAGTCATAAGTGGAAATGTTAATGGATTTGGGCAAATGAAGGAGTGATAAAATCACACAATGTCTGTAAATATAAATCAGGGTCAATAAAATACTGGCTGCATAGATTCAGCCTCAGATTCTGAGGCAAGAAACAGCTGTAAACCTACATCCAGGTTTCTATTTAAATCCCATAGAACTGGGGCTGTTTAACCCAGAGAAAAGGATGCTCAGGGGGTCCTTCTTGCTTTCTACAACTCCCTGACAGGAGGGTGCAGCCAGGTGGGAGTTGGTCACTTTTCCCAGGTAACAAGTGACAGAATGAGAGGAAATGGCCTCAAGTTGCACCAGGGGAAGTTGAATATTAGGGAAAATTTCTTCATGGAAAGGGTGGTCAGGCACTGGAACAGGATGCCCAGGGCAGTGGTGGAGTCACCATTCCTGGAAGGATGTGATAAAAATGTGTAATGTGGCACTTAGAGACATGGTTTAGTGGTGGCTTTGGCAATGTTAATGGTTAATTTCAATTTTAGAAGACCTTTCCAACCTAAATTCTATGATTCCATTCCATGACTTCTGTTCCTGGGCTTTTACATCCTGCCTGCACTAAAAAATGGTTCTTCCACATTCTGTAAAGTGCTGGCCAGTTCAGTGCTACTGAACAGCATCTGCAGAGGTGAGCAGACTGGAACCCACATCATAGAGAAAGGTTTTGGGTATAATTTCTGACCCAGACATTGATGCACCTGGGTCTAGTTAAAACATGAGCCAAGGAAAATAATTTGAAAACTTCATTAAAGGGTATTTAATCACATCTCCATGGCCACGTTTTCTCCTGCATCCCTGCTGGCACTGACAAGTAAGATGTGGCTGAATCAAATTCTCCTGGCATTATAAATAGGAATAATGTGTCCTTTAATTCTGAGGTGAAAACAATTCATTTCTTGAAAGAAAACTCTGTCTCTGCCTTAATTTTCTTCCTGTTTTCCTGCCAGAGCACCACATCAATCATTTTCCTTCTCTAAAGTCAACCTCAGCTGTTTACTTGTCTCAAACAATTGTAGGATGAACGTGCTGTGAGAATTTGCCTTCTGCTGCTTGGCCTGACTGAGCTGCCGCTGACCCCTGGCAGGAACTTGCTCACACCCTCTCCACACCTTTTATTTGCTGTTCTACTTACAGGGAAATGAAGGGGAAACCCATAAAAATAACAAGCATGTAAACAACTCTGCCGGGGAGCAAACAGCTCAGAGGAAGAGCAGTGAAAAATCACACAGAGCAGAGAAAGTCTCCCGAGATAAATGTGACTATTTAGGGCAGCCAGACAGTAATTGCAGCATTTGCAAAAGTCAGCATGAGTGGTCCCAGCAAACATCATGTTTGGGGGACACAGCCCATTTTCTGTTCCTGAGGCTGGTGATTTTGTTTTGGTTTGTTCTCTCCTTAATGGAGCAGACTTTCCAAATAATTTGCCCTGTGCTCTGGTCTCTCCTTTGCAGTTTTATGGGCTGTTACAAGCACTGGTGGTATCTGATGTGTGAAAACTGAGACAAGTTAATTTGAATTAGGCGTAACAGGAATGCTGTAGTTGCCACGGTTGGATGAGCTTTGTCCTAGAAGGGAGGTTTCTGGGAGAAACAGTATCTGTGAGCAGAGGCATCATTTGCTGAGGGCAGTGAAATGTGGGCTCTTTGGAGGAAAATTGGAAAAACAATATTGAAACCACTTGTAAGCCTGAGCCTGCCTCCCTGACTAGTGGGATTTGTGTAAATGTGAGTACATTGTCATTTTCTACATCCTTCTCTGCTTAATACCCACCAAATATCCTCCAGGATTTGTTCTGCAGGATGCAGGGGACGTGTGGGCATTGTTCAGGAAGCAGCTCTCTAGATCAGGCTGCAATGAGGTCTTAATGGATGTGGGAGCAAGATGGGAAAGTTTCTGTGAGGGTGGGGAGGCCCTGGCACAGGGTGCCCCAAAAAGCTGTGGCTGCCCCTGGATCCCTGGAAGTGTCCAAGGTGAGGTTGGACAGGGCTTGGAGCAGCCTGGGACAGTGGAAGGTGTCCCTGACCATGGCACAGTCTCTGTGGTGTCTGTGATACATCACCTCCAGGTGCTCATCCCTGAATCCAACCCCAAATGATCAGAAACCCAAATTAAAGCCTAGGAGATTTTTAAAGCAACAAAGATAGCTGGGGTGCTTTTTTAAAAAATGCTTTCAAGGATTTGTATTTTTGCTGTACTCTCCTGTTATGATACCTATGGATTACCTTTGCTCTGGAAAGCAAGCTGGGATTTCCCGTGGTTTCCCATTATTCCAGAATTTCAAACCTTAAGTCCTTGTATTTTGCACCTTGTAGTAAAACACTTCCCTGAAAGTGTTTGTATGAAAAATCCTGCTGGGAAAAACCAGTGTCCATAAAGGAGACAGAGGAGTCCTGCAACTTTATTTAAATAAAGGGAGAGAGTCCCCTGGGGCCCACACCCACAGGGTTTCCTCTCACGAGGTTTCAGAGGGCACAGCCCCCTTTTATCCCAAATTCCAGCTGCACATTTCCCTCCCTTTCCCCATTGGCTGAGATACCAGGAAGGTACAGCCTTCCTGAACCACCTACCACATATTCCCCCTTGAACCTGTCCTCTACCCCCAAAGTTCAGAAACTCAGGCTCGTGCAGCCCCATTTGTCTGGTTCAGGATCCAAACTCTGGGCTCTGTAACAAACCTGTGGCTTGGAGTGGGCAGGGACATCCAGACCCATTCCAAAGGCCTTCACACCCATCCCCTCACCCATGGAATTGTTTGTGAAGACATCAGCACACATCTTCCCTATCATGTTCCAAAAAATGGGTGGATGTGGCACTTGGGGACACGGTTTGGTGGTGAACACGGCACTGCTGGGTTAATGGTTGGACTTGATAATCTTAGAGATCTTTTCCAATCTAAATGATTCGATGAATCCGTGAGACATCTCAAAGGTGGCATCCCTGGGGCTGAATGCAGACACAAGGACGTGAAGCAGGGGTGGAGGGAGCAGTAACACCACTGTTATTCCCTCTTTGGATGAGTAGGTTGTGCTACACCACGAAGTATCAGTGTAGGTGCCACAGTCCCTTGTCTTGTGTTAAATCTGTCCCCAGGATTCATTAAACAACAGCATTTTAGAGGGGCTGGGAGCTCTGGTGCTCCTGGCTGCTGCCAGACCACAATTCCCCCTCTAATTATAACTGGCCACTTTTGATAAGCTTTTTTTAAATTTGCAGCTCTCCAGTTCTGCTCATTCAGCATGATGGTACTACAGCAGGGTCTATTTGTGTGGATGATGTTGTTACTCTAAATCACTAATCCTAAAAATCCCCAGGGGAAAAAAGGTTCTTTGAACATCATAATGTTATAATTTGCCTACTGCTAATTAGTCAAATATAAACTCCAGTCTGCATCTTCTTGGAGACTGTGGAGAATAAAAATACCCTGAGAGCAGATGGGGAAGGGTTAACAAAGGAAACTCAGGCTGTGAAATTGAAATATTCTTTCTGGCTCACAGAAAGCAAGAGCACTCATCAAGCAGAGAGGCTCTTTATCTGGTGTCTGACAGTGCCACAGGGGACAGTGAGATGCTGCAAACCAAGGTCATTCCTGCCTCTTTGAAGTGATGCATTCCTACATGCTGGCACTGAGGGAAAAGTTGGACCTCCAGCTCAGCCAGACTGATCAGTGACACAGGTCAGGCCAAAAAAACCAAAACTGGGAAAGGCAGAAGTATCAGCACCCAAATCCTCAGATCCTGAGAGCTAAAAGGGATGAGGAAATCATCCCTTCTGTCCTCATTTGGGATTGGATTTTCCCCCATGTATTTCTGCACAGAGTCTGATAACTCATGTAAGGGGTGGAACTAACAGTCAGCAACCTGTGGATGGCAAGTAAATTAAAATTCTCTCTTTCTGAGTTGGGAATCAGAGGAGAAAATTTGACCATTTTTAGGATCAAATTCTACAAAGAATTAGGTACACACCCACCCAAAGGATTACATGGATGTGTACAAACCAGTGCAGATGGTCCAACACTGCTATGAACACCTGTCCGTGGCTGCACTGTGCAGTTGTTGGCATTGCTTTGGGATGCTCTTGGGATCTCCTGAGTGACTCAGGCTTGGTCTGAGAAAGCCACGGAGCAGGAGCTCCTGCTGGTCAGCAGAAAGAAGGAGCCACCCTGTCCTAGGGAGGAGAACAGGAGCACTATTCAGCTACTTCAACAGGAGCCCTGCTCTCAGGTCAGAGGATGAACTCTGATTTTTTTCATTTACACGTAGAGATACAGTCAATTAAGTTATTTGTGGGGCAGGAAAATGCCTGAGCTTTTAAACTATGTCCTGTCAGTGCTTTTCAGCTGCCACAGCACCGCCTGAGGAGGAGCAATGATGGCTCTGTAGTGGAAGAACTGTCATAACATTTATCCAGAGCTGAGTGACCTGTTAGTTCCCAAGAAATACCAAAGCTCTCCGGTATGAAGCAGATGTTAATTTTTAAAGCCTGACGATGCTGTGAATTACAGGGGGAGAGGGAACAGAGAGAGGGAGGTTCTGTTTTTAGGAGCACAAAGCTGCAAACATCTCCCTCACAGTCCTGGTCAGCTTGAGAGGCTCCTGGCCTGTGTCTGGTCTTAAATGTTAATGCAGCGTGACAAGAGGATGCAGAGGGAGAGAGGAGACTTCACCAGGGCCTTGCATTCACCACTGAGCTCTACAGCCTCCTCCCTCCCCTTGAATTGTGGCTGCCTGGGCTGGGGGAACTCTGACAAGGGTTCAGCCATAGCCTTGGGTCCTTCTGCTGTGCTCTGTGTGTGTGGGAGGATCTGCTGTGGGAGGACCTATTTGAGGTCTCTTTCCTGTGTTTCAGGAGCTGTTGTGAAGCCTGAGAGATGCTGAGGTCTGTCTGTGCCCTGCTCAGGATCCTGACCTGCTCCTGGCTTCCTGGAGCTGCCTCGATGCTTTGGGTTTGTCTGGCACGTGCTGGACTCTTGGCCACTCTCACTGGACCTGCTGTGCTGTCCTTGCCTGGGTGCTGCAGGACCAAGCCCACGTTGGGAGGCTCATAAGGGCTGTCAGCCACATTTCCATTCCCCTCCAGGTCACTGCAGCACCTGAGTGCTCAGGCTCTGTCCTGCCCTGTCCTGCACTCTCAGGATTAGTCCTCTGCCTTTGACACAATCAAAGTGTCTCTGCCCCTCAGCCACAATCCCAGATGAATGAAGTGACTGCCAACATCTTTTATAGAATCATAGAGTGGCCTGGGTAGGAAGGGACCCTCCAGTGCCACCCCCTGCCATGTCAGGGACACATTCTACTATCCCAGGCTGTTCCAAGCCCCAATGTTCAGCCTGGCCTTGGACACTTCCAGGGATCCAGGGGCAGCCACAGCGTCTCTGGGAAATCTGTGCCAGGGCCTCACCCCCCCCCCAGGGAAGAATTTCTTCCCAATATCCCATCTAACCCTGCCCTCTGGCAGTGGGAAGCCATTCCCCCTTGTCCAGTCAATCCAGACCCTTGTCCAGAGTCCTTCTCCAGCTCTCTTGGAGCCTCTTTAGCTACTGGACATTTTTCTAAGATCTCCCTGGTGCTTTTTCTTCTCCAAGAGTCTCAGCCTGGCTCCAGAGCAGAGGTGCTCCAGCACTCAGAGCACCTTTGGGGCCCTTTGACAAGTCTTTGAAGGGGACAGAAACTTTGCCAGCCTGGTGCCCTGCTGGCTGCCCTGTTGGTGTGATCCCAGCACAGGCAGAACCTGCTGGGAGCATCTACACAACATTGCACCCTGAGCACCTCGAGGTCAATCTGACCCGTGAGGGACAATGTTTGTGCACCAAGTATTTCACACCTGCTTCTCCAAAGACGGACCTTGGCAAGGTGTGGGGACAAACCGTGATGGGAAAGGAGGTGACTGTCACAGCCCTGAGTGCACCAACAGGTTCTGCAGCCTCTTCCCTGCCCCTCCCAGGGCTTTAGCTGCAGGTGCTCGGGGTCAGACCTGGTGGAGGGCAGCTGTAAGGTTACATCAGGCTGCTGTGGAAACCTGAGAATTCCTGCTCGGGGCTTTTGCTCATGAACCTGCCAGCCCTGGGCTTGAGAGCTCTCTTTCAACAGCAGCCCTTTTCCCTGTTCCTTGCCTGAGCTGGGGTTCAGATGTGGCTCTGCCTGCCCTGCCTTGCCAAACAGCTCTTCCTAGCAGAGGGAAGTAGGAAGTAATATAATAAAATCATTCCCATTCTGTTCATTTAAGTATGAAAATGGTGGGATTCTTTGCCAGTATAAATGTGTAATTGATTATTAATTCCCTTTCCAGAGGCATGGTGCCCTTTAGTCCCTGTTTCAAATGGACACAGAATGCAACTCCAGTGATGGGGCTGCATTTAGCAGACAGAAAGCACATCTGGTTTATTGCTCATGCTGTTCAGGCTTTTAAAAGTCAAAGTACTCAGGGCTCCCTGCTGATAAAAATATTCCGAGCTGCCTCTTGACTCCAGGGTGAACGTAACGTGAAACCTCCTCAAAGCTTAAAACACTCTCACCTCCTCCTGAACTGCTCCTTTGGTTGCACCGCCTGCCCCGGGGCTCCGCTTGAACCAGAGCACGGAGCTGACTGAGCTTCCAGGGAGGAGCAGGTGCAGCCCCTCTTTTCTCTGGCTCCGGTCTCTGATCTGTCTCACGGCTGCCCCCACCAAAACCATCGTGGCAGAGTGGGACAGGGATGAACAGTGCACTATGGGAAGACTTCAAGCCAGATGTGTCACTTTTACCTCCTGTAAAACCTGGCAGAAAGTGAAAAGCTGCTGAGAGCTGCCTCGAGGATCTGGCTGCTTTCTTTGTCCTTGGAGTGTGAGCCGGGGAGTGGAAAAACAGGGAGCCCAGAGGCTCCAGGACTGCTCAGCGTTCATGAGACAGTGAGAGCAGGAGCAGTGGAAATAATCTGTATGTAAGCCATGATAACATGGCAAAGACAAGAGAACTCAGGGTACAACATTGCACCAAAAAAAAACAAAACAAAACAAAACAACAAAAAACATAGCAAAGAAGGTCCGTGTGGATTTGCATATTTCAATATTATTACAGGGGAAAAAGAGATGGTTCTTCATGCTGTGTGCAGCTGAATCTTAGAACTCCTTGCCAGAGGTTGTGGATGTAGAAAGTTTCCCTGGGTTAAAAGGGAAATTAGGACAGAACTTTAGAGACCTGTTGAGGATTACCAAGTAGAGAAACCACATCAGGTTCATGGACTTCTGTGGGCTGAAAGTAGTTGGAAGCTTCAGTTCATGGGGGAAGTATCACTTATTCTTTTTTTGACATCTACTTATGGATCATTTTGAAAATAGGGTAAGGGACTTACTTGTGCATTCCATCTCAATCAGTATCCCTGTTCCTTTGCCTTTATGATAGTATTTATTTATTTATTAACGATAAACCATTAACATGAATATGACAAAGCTGAAAAAATATTTAATGACTCTTCTCATACTAAAACAAACCCTATATCTTTAGAACATTTAAACAAGCCAACATTACATTTCTTAAAGGCATGTGATGGAATGCATTCAATTCAGGGAGAGTCAGACAAATAAACCTCCCATGTGCTCCTCGAATGCTCACGAGATTGAGTATTTAGATTACAAATTATGACATGTTCTTCTGCAATAATGTACAGCAAATAGAAGGATTTACCTCCTTTTTAAAAATATTTACAGTATTAAATAAGCTGTTCCAAAGCTTAACAAATCAGCTTCCCAAGTTCCTAGGAAATTAAAATTTAAGACTTTGTTTCCTATGTTCCTCCATCACGGATGTTTTGGGAAGAAATGAAATGAGCATTACGATGGGATTCGGAGACTGTCATTACTATGAGAATGTAGAGCTCAGCCAGGGTCTTACACGGATGTGCTGGTGACACAAAACGTTTAATGACATCTCTTGTGACATCCTGTCTCCCTTCTGACAGTGTGGGACAGAAATGTGGCTGCTACAAAGGTCCTGAGCTACCTGGTCTTGCCAGGCACTGTCAGAGGAGCGTCCTGATCCACTACTGTTGGTAAGACATCAAATCTCCACTCAGAAAGTGACTGACATCTCCTCCAACACCTTTTCACTGAGGCTGTGCTTCCCAGACAGTGTAAAATTGAGCGTGCTGAGGCGGTTTTAATCTTACACTCCTGCATTTTGCAATGCGCTGGATTTTCTGTTTGCATATTTAAGGTCACAGAATCACCGAATGTTTGGGTTGGAAGGGACATTAAAGCTCATCTCATTCCACCCCCTCAGGCCACACCTTCTGCTATCCCAGGCTGCTCCAAGCCCTGTCCAGCCTGGCCTTGGGCACTGCCAGGGATCCAGGGGCAGCCACAGCTTCTCTGAGCACCCTGTGCCAGGGCCTGCCCACCCTCACAGAGAAGAATTTCTTCCCAATCTCTCATTTAAACCTGCCTTCAGATATAGAGTTTCACTACTCAGACACACACAAGGCACATCCACATCCCATAAATAAACATTTGTGAAAGGCATAAAGCCTGTCAGAGCCTTCTCTTTCAGACCAGGCTGTACCTTTCCTTTCAGGCAGAGCTGTGTGCTATCACTTGGGTAATTCACAATTATTTACCTTGGAAGCAGCACCGTGGCCTTTTAAACCCAGGATTTGTGTCCAGCCCTCCTGTTCACTCAGGAAATATTGGTGAAGACATTTGAGCTCTAACAAGCTGTTATGTCTATTTTAACACAATCACCAAATGCCAACTTGTATTTATCCAGAAAGCTGTCAAGGGTCTTGCATGTCAGTGTGTTCTCTTCAAGTTTAATTTAAAATTTTAGGGAAAGTTTCAGTATTTGTCATGCTCTGTTCTTTCCCAGTCATGACTAGGATCATTAAATCCTAAGAAAATCCCGAAGGCAAGCAATCTAATAGAGCAGTCTTTTGTTCTGTGGCTGGCAGGATAATTCAAACAGGAGGTCAGTCAAAAAATCACATTTTCCTGAGTGCTGTGGGGAGCTGAGTAGAGGAGTGCCCTGCCTCTTTCTAACCCCCATGCCATGGTAAGAAGAAGTGAATTTGCATTTAATACAGTCTAAAAACCCATTCAGTGAAATAACTGCAAGGTATTTTTACAGCAAGGCACTACTCATGTTGGCTGGCACTTGTGCAGCTCCCTGGGGATTTAGGGAATACTGCCTGAGTTTGTCTGATCCCCTTGGCTGGGCTGCCTGACCCAGCATGTGCCATGTCTAATAACGTGTGCTGACCCCATTTCATAGCACCCTGAGGAAAGAAACTTTCAAATATATTCAAACCATGCTGCAGTTTCAGACTGTGCCCTGGGTTTGGATGTTTTGTGTGTTTTATGATTGTTTGTTTGTAGTGGTTAACAGAGAAAGATTCTCCCAACACTCCAGTATTCAGTGCTGCATGTTTAGTTTTATGTCTTTTGCCCCAAATACTCAGTCCATACTTTTCTCTACAGTTTTTTCTTTAACATAAGGATTTTCTGCTTAAAATTGGAAGCAAAGATTGGCTTCAAATTCCCTGGCAAAGCTTCTCATATGGGGTACAGATTGTGTCGGCTTATCTGGCTCAAGCCTGTCTGCATGTAACCTTGTTTTCTTTGGAACTTCAGTGTTGCTCTGTGCCTCATTGTTCACATTTCTTACAGCTGGGGTTGTGGCAAGAGGAAAATCAGCTTTTTGTTTCTCTCCTGCAACACATCAGATCACTGCTGATGTGTAGATGGAACTGTTTTTCCCTTATAAATGTTTGGACTCAAACATTCAGCATTCAAACTGGCAGTGTCCAAGGGCAGGTTGGACAGGGCTTGGAGAAACCTGGGATAGTGGAAGGTGTCCAGAGCAGCAACCCCGAGCAGGGGTGGAGTCAGACTGTGAAGCAAGGCAGAGGGGCAGCAGGGGATGTTTTTGTGGGCACTGGAAGCTGTCAGAGGAACAGCAGAACACCCGTGGTTGTTCACTGCCCGGGGTGCTGAGCAGGGCTGCTGCTGCTTACAGACAGCAACAACTCACTGACACTCACATAATGTCTCCACATCAAGATTTTGAGTTCAGAGCTCCCTTGTTCAGGAATGTTTTATTGTTTAGTCTTTTCATTCTGCTGTTTTTCAGATGAATGTCCCGTGAGAACAGTTTGTGTTGTGTTACTGCCACAACAGCTGCAATGAGAAACACAGAATCCTATCACAGAATGGTTTGGATTTGGGAAAATTGTTAAAGATCATTACTTTCCAACTCCCTGCCATGGACAGGGACACCTTCCACTATCCCAGGTTGCTCCAAGCCCTGTCCAGCCTGGCCTTGGGACATTTTCCAGGGATCCAGGGGCAGCCACAGCTTTTTGGGGCAGCCTATGCCAGGGCCTCACCACACTCACAGGGAAGAATTTCTTCCAAATATATAATCTAAGTCTTTCCTCTTTTAATTTCAAAGCATTCCCTCTTGTTCTATCACTATGTGACCATGCAAAGTTATTCTCCTGCTTCTTTATATACCCCTTTTAATTTCTGAAAGGCTGCAGTGAGGTCTCTCCTGAGCCACCACTTCTCCAGGCTGAACAACCCCATGAACATGAACAACCCTGAGGCACAGGTACCATGTCAGGTTAGAGCCTCCTGACTTGTTCCTACACCTGGCACCCCCAGAAGGAAGGCAGATGGGAATCTGCTTTGTATCCCAGTTCATCTTCTGCAGCAGCTCCTAATTAAAAAGAAAAATCCATCAGTCGCCTGGGATGTACAGTGGTACTGGGTTTGTCTTGAAGCACCAATACAAGAACTGAGCTAGAGAGCTCAGTTTTATTTCAGCCACAGGTGCCAGGAGAGCCGGGTGAGCTGGCTGTGTGTGACTTCTATCACTGGAAAAATCCCACTGTTCCTTTGACTGCTACTGGTGCTCTGGCACAGCTGCTACTGCTCACCTGGACAAGTGCTCCCACCCAAAGGCTCCCAGTTCCTATCCCCAGCCTTATCCCCACCCATGTCCCCACCCTCATCCCTGCATCCCATCCCCACACCCCTTCCCTAGCCTCAATCCCATCCCCACATCCTATCCTCATGCCCATCCGCATCCCCACACCATCTTCATTCTCACATCCCCATCTACATCCCACACCCATCCCCATCTCTATCCCCATCCCCATCCCTACACCCTGTCCCCATGCTCATGCCCATCCCCATTCCTCATTC